>RJWT010014851.1:0-20803 GCA_004365215.1 Cuniculus paca
TTGAGAATACATTTTCAAGTTAGAGCCAGATGGGCTTTCTGGTGTACTGGACCTGGAGTAAGAGAATGGAGAATACCAAGTATGACCGGAGGACCTGGAGATACAGTAGGACTGAGAAACAAGAGCAAAAATTTGATTTGAGACATGTTAAATTTGAGATGAGTTATGATTATCGACACTTATTACACACCCACACAACAGCCATGCATTCATATTGTGTTACCATCTTCATTTCTAGTTGAGATAACTTGGCTCGAGGAGTGGAAATGATTTACCTACCACACAGCAATTAAATGGCACATCCAGGACTCAAACCAGGTTTTTCAATTCTGGGTTAAATACTTATAGCACTGCAGCTGAGAGCCAAGTTGTGCTCCAGGTAGATAAATGATGAGAATTTCCTTTTCTGTGACCCACCCAAAAGCAAGATTTAAATCAAAACTTTCAAACTCTCGGATTCAGAGACTCTGGTAAAACCGAAAGGGTTTTTCCCCCTTAAAAAATAAAACAAAGGCGAGGTGAGCCTGAGGCCAGCATGCTGATTGCATCAGAGAGACAAAGATGAAAAGAGGAGAGAGGAAAATGGGCAGGGGCCCTAAGTCAGCCCGTTAAAGGGCGGCCTGGGAGGTTTGCATTATCAGACGTGAGTCAGAGGGACAGACAATCTTTTGCTGGCTTAGGAAAAAACTGAAATAACGTATTAAGTTTAGGCCCTTTGAAATTTTTTTCCTGGAGATGTTTTGTTTTGATACATCTGACAACAGCCAAAGAGAGAGCCTCCCAAGACGGACATAACCAAAACAGTGACTGATGCAGAGTTACTAAGCGTAAGCTCCACCAGCTCCACTTTCCTAGTCTTGCCCAGCCCAAGTCAGCAGCTCACGAAGGAGCTGCAGGACATGCTGGAGGATGGAAAGCACGAGACTTGATGATTTACAGGTCTAACACCAGCGCTGCCTCCTTCAGCTATGACCTTGAGACCTGTTAAGCCTCTGATACTCCCGAGAAGGATGAAGCTTTACACTCAGCTGGGAGACCCCTGCACGTGTCGGGAGGGCTTGCCAACAAAAAAGTCCCCAAAGGCTCAGCAGTAGGGAGCTTGCCTTCTGGGTAGAGGACTGACCTGCAAGGATTTAGAACCAAGGTACCATTGTTTGAAAGGAGCTAGAACAGACACTCGCTCTTGCACTTTCTCATTTACCAGACTGAATGTCCAAAAATAGTAACAGAATCCTAAAAATGGGAATGCAAAAGAAAGAGTTGGGAGTCAGTATACATGAGATTAATTTTTCATCTTTTGTAATGCTGAGTAAAGATATCATATGTGTCTTGGTTACTTTTTCATCGTTGCTGAGACAAACACCTGACACCAAAGTGAAGCAAGAAAAGGTTTATTTAGCTTACAGTTTCTGGAGATTTCAGTCCATAATCAGCTGGCTCCAAAGCAGGGTGGCATGGCACTGGGGCAACATTCAAGGCAGCAGCCAGAGCAAAAAGAGAGAAGGCAAGCCTCTTCTCTACCCTTAAATTGTACACAGGCCACCCCCCCCTTCAGGGTGGGTGTAACACTCACAAAATGTCCTTGCCCTCCTTTGCACAGGATGAGGATATGTACAAAGTAAGAACCCTTGTTCTCTGCTGAGTCTCTCAGTTAAACTTCTAAACTTCTCAAGTTGACACAATGTATTAACTATAAGATAAATTTCTCATCTTTTGTAATTCTGAGTAAAGATATCATATGAAACTAATAAATTAATAAATATGGAGACATTGATCTGAACAAATAAAAGCAGGAATTGAAGGGAGGTTTGGATGGCATGGGAACAAGAAGGGGATTAAAGAAACAAAGATAAAATATATCCATTTTATACTCTTTGCATTGCTCGCCTTTACAAAAATACATGTGCATGTATTTCACTTAAAATTTTAAACCGAGTAAATATATTAAATTTTATTTCTATAAACAAGGTTGTGGGTATAAATGGTGATTAAGTCACACACATTTCCTACTTCATGAAAGTTTAAGAAATAAACATCTGAGGCACAGAAGAAGAATTAAAATGGAGAGATTCAAATAAAATAAAAAGGGGCATAGCCTAGATCTCTTCCCTGCTAACGGATTATTCTTCTGCCTGAGACCAAAATAAATGAAGGAAGGGAACACAATCTTTTCCGAATTGGTAAACACTGGGTAGCCATTGAGGCAAAGCAGGCCTGGTTCTCCTATGTTCCTACCGTCTTCCCCCTTCCTCCTCCTCTCTTTCTCAGCATGAGTGACCTAGGAGTTCCCTTCCATTCTGGGGGTTGATCCACCCACGGAAGAAAGTTGAGGGAAGAGAGAGGACACAACCAGTGAAGAATTTGCTTACATTTCCCTTTGTTCCACTCTGACCAGGCTGTGTGCCTACTTACTGCACTCCCCACCTGGATCTTAAGGAAGACATTTCAAAAATAAATTGCCAGAAGCAAAGGAGTTAATAAATTTAAACATGCTTGAGGTGAATCATTCACGGAACTGCAGACTTCAAACATGGAATCATTAAAACTATTAGTGTTGACTCTGGGTTCTGTTCTCCAAAATCTGGGGGTGTCCAGATACTTGTTTTAATAGCTCTGGCAGCTCTTTCTTCACATAATTGGTTTCTGTGTATCAAGACTTTCTTTCCTGGGATTTCTGATTTGATTAATTCCTTAGAAAAACCTTTGCAGCTAAGTGGCTCATAGTCACTACCAGTCCAGGCTAATCAACACGATTTTAAAATTAACCTCAGACTTGTTACTGATAATAACATTACTTTACATTTGCACTCATACATTCATGCTCTGCATTCGACAAAATTGAATTAGTGTGACAATATTATAATAGGTACAAGGGCACTAGGATGAAAAATAATCCCTTGCTCTTACAGGATGGGTAGCCTAGTCAAAATAAAAATAAAGTTTAAAACTTTTAATAAAAAGTTGTGATAAAGATGATACTTTATGTCTCCCTGACAAATGATCTGCATTTCCCATCATCATTTATGGATTAGGTAGAAGAGAAGGATAGATGTTACTCACAGGGACCATGCATGACCCCTAAAAGTGTCACATGCATTCTTCTGAACTGAAGTCAGCTGAGAAATAGCAGATGCAAGAAAAACTCTTAGCTCTTACACTTTTCAGTCTGAAGGCAAGGCACAAATTTTTTTTCTAATGATAACAAACTTCCATTTGTAGAGGTGTCTTATTCTCCTGTATTGGAAAGAGGAAGATGACTTATTAATGAATAAATCACCAACTTGTGTTTGCACGACAAACTTTACTGAGTAACCCTGTGTTCTTCATGTAATTTACTTTCCCTAGAAATTCATGTTTCTCAATTCCTTTGTCTAGTTAGTTTACCACAACTCACTGCTCTTTGATAAACCCCTGAGTCTAGTGCTTCTTTGAGTCTCCACTTCCTTCCCTCCTCTGAGGGTTTTTGTTATGACCTGTGTCTAGACGTGCCCCCAAGGTCTCATGCACTCATGGAGCAGGGGTTTCTGAGATGGCTGGAACTAGGGTGTGTGAATGTGGATGAAGGGGGTGTGAATATGGATTAAGGTGTGATAACTAAATCAGCCCATTTATTGGTTTAGCATGGTTCTGGGTATGAATAATGGGATGGCTCATCCTAGATGTAGGTGACATCACCCAAAAGGCTTGTATCTTGGATGGTACAAAAGGGGAAGGGAGGCTTGTTGCTGCTGGCTTCTTGTTTGCTCTGCCATGGACTGTTTCTCCTCTGCAATGCTCCTGTGCCATGGACCCTACCTTAAAGCCAACAGACTATGGACTGAAACTTACACACTGTGAGCTGAAATAAACCTTTCCTCCTTTAACTCGTTGGCACTGCATATTTTGTTCCAACAGAAAGAAAGTAGCTAAGACAGTTTTCATTTCATAAAAAAAAAATTTCTCCTGTTAATCTTTTTGGGAGTATAATTTGCAGAGCCCCAGTTACAGAGCATAAAAGAGTAGAAGGAAAAGTTTCTTTCTCTACACTACCTACAGATGTATATGATGAAAGAAAAGTCCATTTCACAGAATAAAAGAAAGTAGAAAGATTGTAATACACAGTTTGAAGGACTATGAAAAGAAATATTGGTATAAGTTGAGGAGGTCAGATTCACATAATTGTATCTCATCGATGTCTACCACCTGGAAAAAGAAGCTTGACTTGAATGAGGAAAGCAGAAATACCAATGTGGGAATGGACATGTCAGACAAAATGGTAGTTTAGACATATTGTATGCTAAACATTTGTGTTGTAGTTCTTGTTCTCCAAATACAGTACAGCTATTTATCATCATGATTATGCACTGAGGAAGGGCAGAAAACCAGGATTTGGGGGAAATTATTGGGCACTGGCTCTGAACTGATACTGAATCCTGAGACCAAAAGTCACTTTGGCTCAGAATCAGTCAGTGGAAGGGCTAATGGAGGTCGTGATCAATGTCATTTTGACCTAGGACTGTCTCAAAGAAAGCCAATAGGAACACAAAACTATTGCATATTTATTCTCCAAATTTCAGCACAGAGTTGGAACATACATGCTCAACAAGCGGCTGAAGTCCCTTCCTGGTATTCTGATGTATGAAATGAGACCGATTATGGGAAGATAGACCAAATGGACAGCCCTAGACTCTCCTCAATTTATCAAATATTATACCAAAATCAATACAGAGAATCATACACTCATATAAACTTGACTTGACTGATTTACCAGGGATGGTAAGTACTAACACATTCTTACTCAGGTAGCCTCTCAGCCTGTGCGCAAAACAGATGGGTTCTGAAAATAACAGTTCATGTTCCTACATTTAAGAAAGCGGTGGCTGACAACTCAAATTGCAGTTGTTGTCACCTGCATTTTCTTTGGCAGAACAAACCAACCATTGCTTGGAGCCTCAGGTACACTTACTGACGTGGTAAATGTCACTGTACATTTGCTCTTGTTTTCCCTGTTACTAAAGATACCAGCTACATTGCTGTGGGATCCAGGCCCTCAGCAGACTTTTCTAGGTCTTTAGTGTTGTGGACAGATTTCCTGCGCTTTCTTGTATTTATCTCTGGGTGACCATCATAAAATAATACAAGTTCTGTGTTCTGTATGTAACTGTTCTCCTTGAAACCCCTGACTACAACAATCTCCAATTAGAATGACCATGGGGGAAAATAAGAAGAAGACAGAAGTGATCAGAATCAAGAGGATATTACCACAGGCCCAATAGGCATCAGTGTTACTTTGAGCAAATTTGATGAAATTGACAAATTTCTTGAAAGACAAAATGCTCAAACTATCATAAGAAAAAACAGAAAATGTTAGAAATCCCATATCTGTTAGAGAAATTGAATTCAAAGTTTAAATCCTTTTACCAAAGAAAGATCCAGGCCAAGTTATATCAATGATGAAGTCTATCAAATATTTAAGAAGGATATAATAACAGTTCTACACAAACTCTTTTAGGAAATATAATAGGAGGAATTCTATTTTTATATGTTTCATGAAGTCAGATTTCCCTGATACCAAACCCAAAGTCATTACAAGAAAATAAAGTGTAATATTGCTCATGAACATAGACAAAAAATCTTCTTACTAATTTGTAATAAACATAGTTCAACAATATTAAAAAACAATACATCACTACCAATTGGGGTATATATCAAGAACACAAAGTTAGTTTAACCATAGAAATTAAATCAGTGTAATTCACCATATTAACAGAATAAAGGAGATACAGAAGAGGATTTGAAAAAATTCAATACAATTTTATGATAACTTTCAGCATGTTAGGAATAGGAGCAAATTTCTTCCATGTGATAAATGACATCTTCAAAAAAGCTGTGGGGAAGATCATAACATGGTAAAACAATAAATGCTTTGACCCTTGTGAGGAAGAGGAGAACAATGTACATTCTCATCATTTCTATTCTCTCCAACACTGTATGGAAGGTCCTAGCCAGGGCAATAAGGAAAGAAAAAAATTAAAGTCATAAAATTTAAAAGAAAGTAATAAAAATATCTTTGTTAGAATGATTGTGTATATATAAATTAGACAGACTAAAAAAAATTACCTTGCTAGAATTACTTTAAATGATGTATGAATTAATTATAGTACATATGAAGTGCATGCAACAGAATATACTCATCAATAAAAAGTGAAAAACTGTTGAGACAAGCAATGATGTAAGAAAGTCTGTAAAATATTATGATGATAAAAGAAGACATTTCAAAGTAGTACACAGTGTATGTTTTCAAATATGGAAAACTATAAAACAGAGAAAACTATAGTGACTAAAATAGATCACGGTTGGGCAAAACAGTATGGAATTATCAACAGCAGAGACACAGGAACACTTTTTAGGATGACAGAAATGCTTCATATCTTGATGGTGATAATGGTAACGCAAGTGTGTACCTTTGCCAAAACTCACCAAACTGCAGACTAAAATGCATGTATTTTATTGCATTTACTTGTAGTTCAACAGTACTCCTTGCTAAAAGTCTGAACCTACATCTCATTGACATTGTTGTTAGTGTAAGGTGAAGGACTTGTCAGTTGTTCTCTATGGCCCTTGTTAACACTAAGAAAGAGTTCCATCCCCATCAGAACTGCTAAGTGCCATAATGCTCTAAGTCTCAAATTCTCCCTTCTGAACCTGAACTTTCCCAATGGTTTCATAAAGTCCTTTGCCTTTCATAAAGTCATTTTCTTTTTATTTGTTTGTTTGCTTGTTTTGCTACTGAATCATAGAATTTATGTTTATAGTTGGGTATTAATCCTTAATTTTGTATATGGTTTGCAAATATTTTCCCCTTTTATGTATGTAGGTTACCATTATACTCTGTTGACTGCATCCTTTGCTGTGTATGGTAGAGGTTTTAAATCTGATATAATTCCACTAGTCTATTTTTGCTTTTGTTGTTTGTGCTTTTTAGTGTGTCATCCAAGAAATCATTGCTAACCTTGATGCTATGAGACTTTCTCCTGTTTTATTCTAGGTGTTAGGTATAGCTCCAGGTCTTACATATAAATATTGCAACTTGATTTGATTCTGATTTGATTCTTTGTATTGGTGTAAGATAGAAGTACAGTTTCAGGCGGAGAGAACAATGATTCACCAAGAAGCAATCCCTTCCTGCAAACCAGCAACATGTGTGGGCCACTACCTGCAGGGGGACAGCCAGACCCCAGACCCCCTCAGCACGTGGGCTGGTAAAAAAGTGCCAAACCCCCACCGCCCCAAGCAATGCATTGATCCAGAGAAACACAGGCTGTAATGGTAGCTATTGAGGTGAAATGCCATTTGATACCTGTGGTGTTTGGTGTTTCACTGACCTTGCAGTTCTAGGACTGATGGTCTCATCATCTATTCAGAAGATAACAGTATGCAGTGTGGCATCAATGGGGGATCTCCTTCTGAGGGTGGTAGCCATTGTTAATTTTCTATCATCTTGTTTTGAAGTCCTGTGTCATTTTCATTGTTTTGCTGGGTTGGGTTTTATTCTGTTCTGTTTTGTTTGATTTTATTATCTCCAATGGCATGAGCAGCTATTTCAAAGATAGTAAGATAGATTATGGCAGCCATTTTGGATTTACTATTGTCTTATTTTGAAGTCCTTTATTGCATTCATTGTTTTGTTTTTATTGGTTCTATTCTATTCTGTTGTTTGATTTTTACTATCTCTGAAGTTATCTGCAGTTATTTTGAAGACAAGAGGCATTATGGTAGCTATTGTTGGTTTCATAGAATTTTGAAGTCGTGTATCACTTACACTGGTTTGTTTTGATTGGTTTTATTCTGTTTTATTTTCATTGGTTTTATCCTCTTTAAAATAAAAAAAACATTTTAAATGTACAGTTTCATTTTTTTCTTGTGGGAATCCAGTTTACCCAACAACATTGTTGAACAGACTATCCTTTACCCATTGTATAATACTGACATTATTGATGAAAATGAGTTGATTTTATATGCGTGGATTTATGTCTGAGTTCCATATTGTATTCTGTTTAATTGGTCTAAATGTCTATTTTTGCCCATACTATACTGTTTTAATTACTAAAGCTTTGTGATATATTTTAAAATCAGGAAATGTGATACCTCCTGTTTTGTTCTCCTTTCTCAAGATTACTTTGCCTAGTCAGGGTCTTTTGTGGTTCCCTGTGAGCATTAGGGTCTTTTCTCTTTCTGTAATAAAATAAACAAAAAAGTCATTGGAATTTTGATGGGAATTGTACCAAATGTGTAGATTGCTCTGGGTGTTATGGACATTTTAACAATAGTAAGTCTTCCGATCCATGGAAAAAGGAAGACTTTCCATTTATTTGTTTCTTTTAAAATTTATTTCATGAATGATTTATAATTTTCAGTGTACAAATTTGTCACCTATTTGGTTGTCTAATGCTAAGTATTTTAGTTTTCTTTATGCTTTAAAAGAGATTCTTTTCATAATTTCCTTTTTAGATTATTATTGTAGATAGAATGCCAATAATTTTTGTGTGCTTTGTGTCTTGCAACTTTACTGTATTCTTAATAGTTCTAACAGCTTTTACAAACTATTTACTATGTAAAAGTTATGTCATCTACAAACAGATAATTTTGCTTGTTTGTTTCTTCTTCAGATGCTTTTCATTTCTTTTTTTTTTTTTCAGCCTGATTGCTTTGGCTAGGATTTCCAGTAGTACATTGACTAGAAGTTGCAAGAATGGGCATCTTGCCTTGTCCCTGATCTTAAGAAAAAGCTTCTAGCTTTTCCTTATTGAGTATGATATTAAGCTATGGGCTTTTCATATATGGCCTGCATTACACTGAAGTAAATTTCTTCTGTATCTAGTTTATGGAGCATTTGTATCCTAGGAATATGCTGAAGTTTTTCAAATGTGTAAAATGCATTTGTTAATATGATAACACCATGTTTATTCTTCAATTTGTAAATACAGTGACTCAGACTTGCATAGGTCGAAACATCCTTGCATCCCAGGGATAAATCCCATTTGGTTGTGACATGTAAACTTTTCTATGTGCTATTGAATTCACGTTGCTAGCACTTTCTTGTGATCTATGTTCAACGGAAATATTGATGCATAGTTTTCTTTTCTTTTATTGTTCTTGTCTGGCTTTGACATCAGGGTAATGCTGGTTTCCTGAAATGAGCAAGTGTTTTCTATTCTTTAGTTTTTTTGAGGAGTTCAGAATGAATTTAATATTAATTCTTCTTTAAATGTTTGGTGGACTTCATTAATAAAGCTTTCTGGGTCTAGACTTTATATTCTTGTATATGACCTAGTAAAACTGAACCATGAAGAAATAGAAAATTTAACTAGACCAATAGCAAATAACGAGATTGAATCAGTAATTAAAATCCTCTCAATGAAAAACAAAAAAGCCCAGAACTAGATGGATTTATTACCCACTGTATTGATTTTGTGTTTCTATACACCAAAAGTACCACAAATTGTTGTTTTTCTTTAACTTTCTGCTTAAGCCAATTCACTTTGTAGTTTGTAGCTTTAATAGATCAGGAGTTTGATATTTTTAAGCAGGGTCTTCTGCTCAGAGCTTCCTAAGCCTGAAATCAAGATATTATCTGAGCTTGTGATACCATCTGAGGCTCAGCATCCTCTTCTGAGCTCACTGATTAATGGTAAAATTTAGTTCCTTGTAAGAAAGAGATTCCTACTTTCTAAAAAAGTATCAGCCAGGCGCTGATTTCATAACCTAAGGGTTACTCTCCATTTCCTGCCATATCTTCTCTTTACAACAGCAACATTTTTTTCTTTAAGACCAGTAGAAAGCACTTTTCTTGCTTCAACTCTCTCCTAGCAATCTGTTAAGGAATCTTAACTCAGTTGGAACTCGGACCACGGAAAACCAGGACGGCAGGTAAGCCCCCGCCTGTGAGCCAGCCTAAAGCCGGCAGTCTGAGCAACTATTTAGAGGACAATGATATGCAGCATAATAACTACTGTAGATTTCCTACTGTCTTATCACGTTTCATTTTGTTTTATTGTTGTTTTATTCCCTTAAAATAAAAATAAATACATAAATAAAAAAAGGAATCTTAACTAATATAACACAATCACAAGTATGACCAGCCCATGACCATTGTACAGTAAACAAAGTAGCCTAATCAAGGAGGTGGTGATCCCATCTCATCCACAAGTGCTGTGTACACTTATACTTAGTCCATCAGGAAATAACACAAAAGACATAGGCATTGTAACATGGCTAGAATCTGGATAGATGAAGGGAAAAGGAAACAAATGCCAGTTAAGGGAAAAATGTGAGCATCAGATGTATGTTGCATGGCTGAGAGAGGGCTGGCGTTGGCGCAGTAAGCTACCAGCCAAGTGCAACAGAGCATTAATACAAGAGATCATGGGAGACAGAATTGTAAGTGGAGAATGGATTCCGATCCCAGGAGTTTTTATTACTGGACTAAGCAATATGCTCTACAACAGAAAGGCAAGAGGGAAATATATGGCTTTATGGTAGGAAGAATGACACACAAAAGATTTATTTTGGGATAGTAAGATGCATGAGTAAAGTTCAGAAAGTATCAGCATAGGCGGAATCTGACCGATGTCTGAGGTAGTGTTGCCCAATTAACTGTGGCAGTGGAAAGGGAAGGAGAAAGCTGAGAAATCTGTGACACTTTGGTTCCTTCCCCATATACTCTTTGTCAACTCACATTGTCTATGATTCTATAATCTTGTGAACAGCTTCGTAATCTAAAAATCAGTATTTGCTTATTCACTGACCTGAATAATTATAAAAATGCCTACCATTTGTGGAGTGCTATTTTAATTTTCACAACAACACTATGATGTAGGTACTATTTTTATATCCATCATTATAATGAGAAAACAGGACAGAGATTAAATGGCTCACATAGCTGGTTGGTATAATGTTCTGAATTGAATTCAGACCTTTCTTTCTCCTAAACACCATGGTCCAGAGCCTCCATGAACTGTTGAGCTTACCATGTGTATTCGAAGCAGTGTAAAGAGTTGTGCTTGCTATAATTAAATATTCTTTTGTCTCAAGAAGGAGACTTATCCTTAGGATGCCATTCAAAGGAGGGTCAAAAGCATAAAGCTGTACCCTCTGGCTAAATTCAGATTGAAAATAGAGAAAATTATCCTAATAATTTCTACCTAGAGTATCTTGATTGTTTCAAGGATGTTTATGAAATGATGTTCCTAAAATACCAAGCAGAATGTCTGGCGCATAGAAATTCCTCAAAAAATATCAGTGCCCCTCCCCCTTTTTGCTTTTTTTTTTAATTACCTTTTGCTTGTTACTTTCTTTCCTACATTAAAAAAATAAAATACCAAGATCAATTAGCTCAATGCAGTATTAAGGGGGATTGTGCTCACTGGTAGAGAAGCAGTAAGCTTCCCAAATTCACATGCCTTTAAGGGTCTGCAAGAAAGGGACCCCAAGGAGATCACAAACTTAGAAAAGAGGGGGAATTGGCAAACAGGAGGCTCAAGGGGACAGGAAACATTATGAGAAGGGGAAATGCTCAGGCTCAGTCAGTAACCTTTCACAGTGACCTTAGAGTCTGAAACGATCTGTGGTTTGATTTACCAGGATAATTACATTGGTTCTGCATTTGCTATACCAGAGGACTAAAAGTTGCGGTTCGGCTGCGGACTGAACTGCCCTTGGGTAACTGACTTTTCTCCCTGAATGAACTACACAACAGCACTTCAGCCCCAGCCACAGCTAAAGTAGACCCCTCTGCTCTCTGCCAGCTAACAAGTTCAAACTCAGCCTCTAGGCTACATAAATCCAGGCATGTATCAGTTCATCTCCAAACACCCAGCGTGTCTGCTCCGTCAATTAAAGAGTATTAGGTAAGTGAGCCGCTAGAAAACGCAAGCGTGATTAAGCAGCTGCCTTGCATTTTCATATCCACCTTTAATATCTCCAGTATTCCAACTAAAAGCTCTAGTTATTAGTTTTATTAAATGGGGAGAGGGGAGAAAGAGACAACACAAACTCCCTCCCGGGCAGGTTAATACAAGCTCCTCCTCAGCCCTCTAGTTCTCACTTGAGGAACATTCTCGCAGGGAGAGCGAAGGCATTTGGGGTTGTATGGAAAATTTGACTCAACCTAAAAACCCAGCCAACACCACAAAATGGATCGGAATCAAATCAGATAAGTTGAAAAGAATACAAAATATCTTTGAATGACAGTATCAAAAAGGTTAAAAACTTAATAGAAGCTATTTCACAACACACACACCCAGGTTAGCAGCATCCCAACAAGGTGTTCGTGAGCGTTGATTAAATAACGTTTCCTTTCCTACAACCGTGGAAGTGGAAGGAACTGTTGACACACATATACATTCCTCTGGGTTTGGGTTTTGGAACTACCAAAAATACTGTTGGAGAAATCATCCCGATTTCCCCCTGTATTATTCACATGACTTACGTATCTCATGAAAACAAAATGTACAAGACTCCTCTGCCAGTTAGCATGTGAAAATATCCGGCAACAGTCTGTTTTCATTTCTTTGATAGACTGTGCTGTCTTTTTGCTTTAATGAAAGGGGATAAGTAAGGCTTACCAAATAAACATCAGCTGCCTCAGAAACAATGACCCTTGGATTTTACAAAGCCAAGAAGTCGATCCTGAATAGAATATGGGGATCTTTGACAGACTAATAGAGGGCAAACTTTAAGGTCAATAATCATGAAAAGATACGGGTCAGATGAGGATTTGGACTAGTGATACATTTTGATACTTTCTATTTTAAGCACCTCAAAATTGAGATACTTATACACAACTTATCCAATTTTTTCTAAAAATCTGTAGTCTGCAAAATTGTATTCTTTCAAGACTTTTGCCTGTGTTTGGCCTAGAAATGATATTTATAATACTATATCTTGAAATGTGGAGGTGCACCCAAGTGGGGAAAAAAAATGAACCAGGTACTCTCAAACCTAAAACAAAACAAAACAAAAGCAAAGCCCGTTTAGTTTAGTAAATGCTTTCAGTGAAGGGCCAAAGGGTAGGGGCAAGATACATGTTGAAAAGTCTGAATAAGTTTTCCTTAGTTTTTGCCAAAAAAAAAAAAAAAGAATTGGTATTTTTTCAAACTAAAATTTTACTCTATATTGGACAAGTAAAGGAAAGGGAAGGAGATAAAAAAAAATGAATAAAACCCAATTTAGGGCTGGACGTATAGCTCAGCACAAAGCCCTGATACTAAAAACAAAACAAAAAAAACCCAGGTTCGAATTTAACTTTCGTGGGGAAAACACAAAGCACTTGAGAAGCAGAAGCCAGACATTTTCAAACACGAGTCCGCTCCTGCGCTGAGTGACATCTCCTAAGGTATCTGAATTAAGCCCCAGACGTGGATTACCAAGTGTCAGTGCGCTTTTTGGCAGTCTGTGGTCTGAATCAGCTTTTCTGCACCATGCTATGAGTAACCTGCTTCCTGGACTACTTAAGTCTGCTCTGAGCTCCTGAAATCAACATCTCAGGACCTTAATCCAGAAAACCTGTAATAGATACCAACGCAGAGTTATCATTAGGTGATAAGCCGGTAACTTTGTTTTCGTCCATCCTTCATAATGAGGAAGTTCTTGCTTCCCAGATAATTAAAGGTCGGCCATTTGTAAGCAGGTTGGCTTTGCCAATTTAAAAAAAAAAAATTCTTTTCAGTTTCTCTTCCTTTAATGACTGGCTTAACACCTCGCCGTAATCAAAAGGTCCGCTGGGCTCTACACAAAGCGCCCACAGCAGCTGCAGCCCATCCCGCTGCTGTTAGCCCTCCCGTAGCGTTTAAGGCGGGAGCGTGCAGGGACCGGATTCAATGGGCCCTTCTGGGAGCACCTCAGTGAGACAGCGAAGAAGCGGGGCGCTGAGAGACGAGGTCTGCCGCTGAGGGGCCCACTGCAGACGCCCGGCCCGCAGAGCAGGTGCCGGGTGGGGGCCTCCTGGGAGACCGAGAGCGCCGCACTCGCGTGCGTGGGACGGGAAAGTCGGGCAGGCCCGGCTCAGGCTCAGGCACTGCGCGGGGCGAGCGGTGGGGTTGCTTGTCCACCGATTTTCACAATCGGTGCGAATGTGCTGCAGCCAACTGAAATGTAGAATAACCAATTAATTTCTAAGGAACCCAGCACGAAAGCACAGACCACGGCCCCCTGAAATGTACATCCACATTCCAGTTTCCCAAGATCGTTATGTAGGGTTCGGCTGACCTACAAGAAATTGCCAATATTTGTGCATTTTTGACCTACAACAAAAGGCCATTTTACACGGTTCTATTTATGTTTATAAACAGAATGGTGTAAATATCTTTTTCGGACTTGAAAAGTCAGTCTAAGCCTGTGGATTTTTCAGATCCAGTGCATTTAAAATCTAAACACTGATATTTGTGTTTTTCCTTTTCTGCAGTACCTTTCTCTCGTCCCCATTTCCATGCATATCAAATGTTTCGCAGATATCTGGCCCCACAAGTAACGTTGTGGGAAGATTTAACTCTCAACTTAATATGAAATCAGGGGTGCAATTTCTGGTTAAGCCACTCAGCTTCACACAGGAAATACCCCATGTTCTCTGACCACATCCTGTGTGTCTTGTCCCAGCCAATCTGCCGGCAAATTTCAGTCCTTGGTCTTAAGAAAAGCCTGGGGCAGGGTCAATTGCTCAGCTCTGATGAAACAATTACCAGTGTCTTACTTGTGTCAGAACAAATCCGGTGTATTCTACAGCACCCTTTTACCAGGTGACAGAGTGCACCGGCAGCTGACTCAGGAGACCTCTCAGAGCCTCCGGCCTTCACGAAAGTCCGGAGAGCATGCGAGGCGTTCCCTTCTTGCTTTAAACTCTGGTTTTGAATCTTGTATTTATGATTCATAAAACTGTTAGGCAGCCTAATGAGTCAACATAAAACTTGCTGTAATGAGCCAAAATTTGTCCCAAACCTTTAAAAGCACACAAATATGAACCAATGAGGCAAAATTATAGTATACTGTACATCTGCTGTATGAAAATTCCTATTATCGCTACCCTTATATAAATGATTGCTCATCGTGTAAGAGACAAACCACTTAATAATTTACAGGTCATTAAGCTTTTGTCCAATTCCAGAATAAAGTTGTTATTTTCATCTGAAGTTTAGCATACAGTCAGTCTAATGAGAATAAGTTGCCAAAAGGAAAAACAAAATTCTGTCATCAATAGCAGTGCTAACAATGTCAGATCAAGCAGTGGGGTGGTGAAGAATAAAGGCGTTCATATTAACTTTAAGGCAAAATTCTCAGAAAAAAAAATAATGTCCAAATGTCTGAATTACAAATTGCCAAGAATCAGGATCAAGTCTTGATTCCTTCCACTGATATCGCTGGAACTGGGAACAAGTCAATTTCTCCCTCCCTCAAGGCCTAAAATCTGATGTTTTATCTGGATCACCTATGTCACAGTCGTCAAGGTTTCCCAAGAATAAAGTGGAATTATATGGCATTTTAGATTCCTTCCAAAGGTGGTGTCACTGTTTTTCTCCTTAATTAGCTGATATTGCCAAGTTCTCCCCAAGGCATCATATTTATTCCAACAAATTCTTATTTAGAAGGCTCACATTACAGTGAGCCTGCACACTTTATCTGGATTGGCATATTTAAGCCCCATCTACTAATTTATGTTTTATTAAAACTGATTCAGTTGAGGGAGCATATCTAAAAGGACTGCAACTAAATTCCTTAAAGGCAAATTGCATTTTAAAGGCTATATCAAATTTCATTTATAAGAGTAAATATGAGAGAGAGAGGCTGCACATGTACACACAAAGGACAAAGGCAGGGAAGTAACTACATGGGAATTTGGAATGCCCTCTAGGACAAGGATACTGTTTGGGACAACTCTGTTCTACAGTTAGTATGTTCAGGGATGACCTCAAAGCATCTGCTCCCCGAGGTGAAGCCCATGCCAGTGACTGTTCCATTTCCTGTCTCAATGGCAGACTGTTACAAAGAGGAAGAAAAGCATGCCTTGTCCTTTGCAGTTTTGTAAGATGCACTTAAAAGTGATAGGAGAAGCCAAGACTGAAGATGAAAGAACTGGGAACTCGGTCACAAAGGTGAGCGAGTGTTCTTGAGAAGGAAAAAGATGAGTGTGGAAAGGGAAGGATGGAACCCTGAAGCACAGAGGGGGAAGGGAGTGAGAGAAGGAAAATCACGTAGGCAAAAATGAGAAGGAAAAAATGAATTTGAAAGGAAAGAAGACACTGCATACGGGGAAAGCTTCACGAATGAGGAAGAATCTTTACCTCGGAGCTGTAAATTCAGTGGTTGCAATGAGACTTGAAAGCACTGACAGCACGGAGCTTTGGTTGAAATAAGAGGAGAGAAGGGAAAATAAATAAAGGCGTTATTGTTCATTGTCTCCTTAAAACAAGCTGAGTAAGCAGTTTAGGCCCCCTGGGAGAAGATTCTCTGGGTAAGACCAGAGCTGGTACCTTTTACTATGGAGATCAACAGTGGGGACGTTCAGGACTGGGGTTCTTATAAAGAGAGCTGGGGTTTTGGGAAGGTGAGTCAGGGGAGAGGTGAACAGAGGAAGGACAGTTGCAAGGAGAAGCTGTGGTGGAAGTGGAGAAGGGCAATGTCTGGTATGTGGTGTGCGTGTGTGTGACGTGTGCGTGACGTGTGTGCACATATGCATCCTCTCACGTTGTGCAATGCAACCAAGAACCTATACATGTGGGGGTGAGGAGGACAGACAGCACATACCTACCCCTGACAAGGTGCTACTGTATTTTAAGAAAGCCCATAAGATAAACCTCATCTTTTTATCAGCCACTGCAAATGCCAGTTTCATCCTAACGTCTGTCTGTATTCTGAAAACTCCGGCTTACTCTAGGTTGATAGCAAACTTCTAGAGGCACTGTCTATCACCATCTCTTGTAGAGGTTGCTTTGAGCAAGTGGAGGTGGCTGTCGCTCTATCAGGAAACCATCCTTTGTCTGAAAAGGGTCAAGCAGTTCACAATAAACCTCAGGGGATCACTGTTCTCACTGAATATTTATGGAAACCTATGGGTCTTTGTTACCATTTTTCTGACAGTTCCATAGGTTACCTCTGTTATATAATTATTCTTATTTTACAGAGGAGAAAATTAAGAGAAAAAAAATAACCTGCTTAGGTTACTCAGGGCTTTTATGTCTCGAGTGGCACTCCCGACTCCCTCACTCAGAACACTAAGCTCCTGTTCTCACAGACCGTAGTGAATGCTTAGGAGTTTTCAATTTGACTCCGAACATCTTGATCTCACTCGAATTTTGCAAAAACAAAGGTAATCATGAAGAGTTTATCACCACGTAAAATTCTCCCTCTTACTGACCTTAGAGGGGTGAGTTGAATTTTGCACACTGCCAAGAACCCATTGCCAGAGTTACCAATGAGCTCAAAGTACCACCGGGTAAGTCAGAAATGCCAAGTACCAGCTGTTTGGACTCCAGTGAGATAGAGCTGCCCTTCTCTTAAGTGTTTCCAAGAAAAGAAATTGCTCAGAAAGAAACATCATGGGAACTAACTTAGGAGTTTGTCTTATTGATGAGAAGATTGAGAATGTCTGGATGGTTGCATTTACTGGATTTTCAAAATTTATCCTAATTGAATTCAGATCCTAAATAATTTTGAAATACACATCTCTAAAGTGTCCAATTGCCAAAATTGTCACAAATAGGCCTAATATTTAGCTGTTAGAAAAGAATTTTGGCTGCAAAATTCAAACTGTAGTACATTTTCTCAATGGAAAAGCTTCTATATTTTGAAGAGATAACATTTAGATCATTTGATCAATTAAGGGAAGAAAGTGAAACAATTATGTCCACATAAACCATTTTATAGTCAACATATATTTTTCAGTATATTGATAGGAAAATTTCCTCTATGTGGAATACAGAAAACTTGATCACAGGATGATGAGAAGGCAGAAGTAGGAAATCATAAAGACCAGCAAGGGATGTGAGCCAAAGCTCAATTAAGGGAAACTGTAGCAGGAACTGAATAGTGAGACAAATTATAGAAGGTAAAACAGGGGTATCATACATGTAAGAGTGGTACAAAGATCTTAAATATCAAGATTAAGAAAGGTTAAGAGAAACAGACCTATACTGGTGGAGTGCTGCCCCCGGCCATGTGACCAAGAAGACACTTCATGGAGGAGCAGTGCTCCGCCCCCAAGAAAACAAGCCTACCCACACTGGGCAAGCAGGGCCCTTCCCTGGGGGAGCATGCGCAGGACGGTGGAGGTGAAGAGTAACCAAATGACTTGATCTGCAATGAGACAACACCTGGGGAAGAGAAGGGAACAACCAGAACCCACAACTGAGGACAGTAAGCCCAATCTTGCATGCCCGGCCCACCTGAACCCATGCCGTGTGTCCCACACCCAGCAGAGACCAGAGGGCTGACTGCATTGCCGACGGGAAGAAGCATGTGCCTTGGCTTGAATAGCAATCATAGTCACACAAAGAGGGAAGCCTCTGTTGCAAGAAGTGCACCTCAGAAATCCATAGGCCCAGCCGGGCGTGGTGGCTCATGCCTGTAATCCCAGCACTCAGGAGGCTGAGACAGGCAGATCATTGTGAGTGAGACCAGCCTGGGCTACAAAGTGAGCTCAAGGCCAGCCTGAACGGCATAGTGAGACCCTGTCTCAAAAACACCAGGGCTGGGGATTTAGCTCAGCGGCCTAAGTGCCTGCCTGGCAAATGCAAGGTCATGAGTTCAATCCCCGGTGCCGCAAAAAAAAAAAAAAAAAAAAAAAAGAAATCCATAGGCCCTAAAGCTAGGCATAGAAAACTGTGACTGGTGAGGTCCCGAAACTAGATCTTGGAAAGAAACCACTCATTCAATAACACAGGAATTATTTCAACTCAATCTTTGATTTTTCTATTTTGTATTATTTTTCTCCTTTTCTCTTTTTACCTTCCAACTTTTTCCTCTTATCTTTCTTTTTATCTCCTGTTTTTGCAGTCTTTTTTCCTTCCTTTTCTTCCAGTCACCCTTCCCTATAAATAATTTCCTTTTACGCCTCAGTAGGATGTCCTATCTTTTTCTCCTCCTTTTTATATTCCATTGACTAATTTTTCTAATTTTGGTTTCTTCATTCTTTGATTCCTCATTGTTTCTACCTTTACTAGTATAACTGCTAAGCTTTATAAATATCTAGATAGTAGTGAACTTTATGCTACTGCTATTTAGTGCTGTGCTATTTTAGTAAAGGTAAAATTATCCCATTTAGTAGATATTTACTGTAGGTCGATAGCAGGTCACATTTCATTTGGCTTTGTATTCCTACTCCAATTATCAATCACTTTTATGTAGATAGATGTGGTGCTTTATTGGTCCTCACCATTTGTCAATATTCAATTTGTATTTGATGCTATAATTGATGCTGATTTTATCACTACAGATGAGATGGCATAGCTGTTATACTAATTGATTTCCTTGGGATGCCAATATCTGGATTGTCCTGTAGTAATTAACGACACTGTGGCTCTTTTGTGGAGAACTGGGTTTGGGGCTAAGTTTGCCTCAACCTCCCATCTCAACGAATGAAGGTGGTTGGATCCTGGGACAGAGGCAAAAGCCAGTAGAAAACCATGCCCAGAGGACACCACTGAAAAGTGAACATTAACTAAAAAGACCTCCATACTAGAAACAAAACTTGTAAAATGAACCCATAAGCTTCAATACAAAAACAAACACACAAACAAAAATAAAAATAAACATGAAAAGACAAGACAACAAAATGCTGTCAAAAACCCCAACTCCTCCAAAGTTGATCCATGAGGCAATGAAGGGAGAAAACCAAAAGGCACACACCAGCTTTATTCAAATGATATCAGGGAGATTATAAAACAGATAAAAAGGTATTTGGTCAGCTCACAGATGATATAAGTAATAAGATATTAGGCCAAATAAACAAAATGATCAGCATCTACAGAAGACACTAACAAAAATATAAGAGCTAAACAAAATGATGCAAAACATGCATGACCAGTATACAAAAGAATCAGAACCAATAAAAGGGCTCCAAATAGAAATTCAGGAGACTAAAAAGTCTGCTGAAGTATGGGTAGCAGAAGTGACCATTGTGAGGATGGGGTATCAGAATTAGAAAAAAGAGCTATGATTTGTGACCAGTTAATGAGATACCTCAAAAATAACAAAAGAATATTAAAAATGGATCCAATACCTCCTACATAACAAAAAGAAGATTAATCTAAGGTTAATTGGCATTAATGAGAAATTCAATGACAGCACCTTCTCCAAAATAGACTACAGATTAGCCAATAAAGTAAATTTAAGTAAATGTAAAAGATTACAATTATACTATGTTTATATTATCAGATCTTATGCAAGGAAGTTAGAGATCAAGAACAAAACACAGAAATTATGCAAATGCATGGAAACTAAATATATGCTCAAATAAATAATAGGTTACTGAAGAAATCAAGGAAGAAATGAGTTACTCTCTAGAACTAAATGATATGCCAGTGCAACATACCAGAAATGATGGAACACAGTGAAAGGAGTCCTAAAATGAGGTTTATAACTGTGAATGCCTGTGTCACAAAAACACAGTAAGCCCAAATAAATAACAAAAGAGTATGCCTCAAGGTCCTAGGAAAACAGGAACAATCCATATGCAAAGCTAGTAGAAGGAAGGAAATTATAAAGATCAGAGCAAAAGTCAACACAATTGAGAAAAAAATATATACATAGAATCAATGAACCGAAGAGTTGGTTC
>RJWT010014852.1:0-20793 GCA_004365215.1 Cuniculus paca
CTTGGGAGGCTGAGACAGGTGGATTGTTGTGAGTTTGAGACCAGCCTGGGCTACAAAGTGAGCTCAAGGCCAGCCTGAACAGCATAGTGAGACCCTGTCTCAAAAACAGGGCTGGGGATCTAGCTCAGCAGCCTAAGCGCCTGCCTGGCAAGCGCAAGGTCGTGAGTTCAATCCCAGTGCCGCAAAAAAAGAAAAAAAGAAGAAATTCATGGCAGGCCCCTGGATTTGGAGGCTTGGGGACTAGAAGACAGTTCGGACCTGGAGATGCTGTTTGGGGAACAGTTATCACTCAGAGAGCAGAACTGAGATGGGGAAATAACCAAGCTACTATGTGGGGTGGGAGTAAAAGGAAAAAAGAACAGAGAGTTTAAGACAGATTTTTAAAACAACAACAAATGAAAGCAGATGGCTAGGCAGACAACAGTCAGGCATTAGAGGAAGAGAACAATAATAGGGTAGCATCATTACACCAAGGCAGGTGTTTCAGGATACAGTGACTAGAGAGAGGAAAAGTGAAAACGTCATTGCTTGATCCAATTGAAGGTCATTTATTATGTGGCTCTTTACTTTTCAAAACCATTAACATTTTCGAGAATCTAATAAAAGCTGTGTGTATACACACATGCATACACACGTGTTTTGTATGTAAAAACATGAGACAAATGCATACATGCACTCACATAAAAGACGGCATTGCTGGGCTAGGGATGTAGTTCAGTGGTACAGTGCTTGCCTAGCATGCACAATGCCCTGAGCACAATCCCTAGTACCACAAAAAAGAAAAAAAAAAAATCATGTTAACACTGCACTGCTGAACATGGAGGCACATGCCTGTAATTCCAGCTATGCTGGAGGCTAAGGCAGAAGGATCACAAGTTCAACATCAGCCTTGGCAACTAGCCAAGACCCTGTCTCAAAATAAAATTTAAAAAAGGCTAGGGATGTAGCTCAGTGGAACAGTACTTGACTACCATGCTTGAGGCCCTGGGCTCAATCCCCCATACTGAAGAAAAAAATATACTGTATTAATAATAGAAACTTTGAAAAAAGAAAGAAACTTTAAGCCAGGTGTGTTGGTGCATGTCTGTAGTCCCAGCACACAGGAGGCTGAGGCAGGAGGATTGCCACAAGTTCAAGGCCAGCCCAGGCTACATAGTGAGTTCATGGACGGCCTGAATTACATAGCAAGACCCTGTTTCAAAAAACAAAACTAAATAAAAAAAGAAACTTTAAAACTTTAGTAGATACCTTAGCAAGTCCAATGACAAGTCAAGACTCCCTGCTCTAACAGGTATGGTGGTGCATGCCTGTGACCCTAGCTATTCAAGAGGTTGAGGCAACAGATCACAAGTTAGAGCCCATCCTGAGCAACTTAATAAGATCTGTCTCAAACTTAAAATAAAGGAGGTGAGGATGACAGGTGCAGTTCAATGCAAAGGCTCTGAGTTTAATCCCTAGTGCTGACAGAAAGTTGAAAAGCATCCTGTTCTAAAACTTCTTGGGGAAATATTACACTGGCTTATTTGTTAAATTCCTTTCTTTCTTTCCAAAATAGAAGTGTCAAGTTAGAAAGATTATTTCCTGCTCATCTTCAAAAATGAAAGTGACAAAAGGTATAATTAATACAAAACAAAAGTATCCTTCAAAAATAACTTAAGGATTTAACTCACAAACATACAGGATAAAAAATTCAGGCACAACTCAAATATTGATCTTGCCTCAATCAGTGAGCCCTGCCAAGAAGCCAGAAGCAATAAGCATAGAAAAAAGAACTCAGATAATTCATTCAAATGTAAATAACAAGACCATACTAAAAGCTATTATTCCAGAAAAGAAAAAAACTTATCCACAATGATTGGGCTTTTGTTTTGTTTTGTTTTGATTTTTCTAATGCTGATGTTTCAAACAGTAATTATGCTGTCTAGGTGATAAAATGAGCATGTCAGGCCAAGAACACTTCATCCACCACATCAACCTTGTATCACAAGGCCAAGTCTGATCCAGTTTTCTTTAGTAACAACCATTACAACTTGCTAATGCTTTCACAATTATTGCAACCAAGCTTTATGACAAACCTGTGAAATAAATGTAACTATTTAATGACTACCTTCACCCAAGCTTCTTGGAATCAGAAGTTTCAGATTTTGGAGATTTTGGGATTTGGAGATATTTGCATAGACCAGTTAAACAACCCTAATCCAAAATTCTGAAAGCCAAAATATGTGGGACACAAAAAGTTTCAGATTTTTAGAGCATCTCAAGCTTTCAGAATTTTGGAATAAGAGTGCTAAATCTGTTTCAGTCTCATTTCCAGAGGAGGAAACTTGAGTTCTAAAAGAATGATTTTCCTGTATGAGAATGAGGACTCCATTAAGGACTAACACAAATCTCACGATCTTTCTTTCCAGTGAGCAGTCTACTGCCAGAAAAGCCAGGGACACTCATCAGTCCCAGCATTAAAGAATCCATTCTGGATTAAATAGCCATTGCAGAATACGATTTCCAGGACCCGTCAATACCTGGGAAGTGTCTTTGATTAATGAAGGTTAATGTCTACACAGAAAAAGAAAATAATTATTCTATGACCATACATACTCTCAGTACTGCTGCTCTTGGTCTAAAATGACATTTGCTTTTAATTTGCTTAACAAGTATTCTTAAGATAGTTTATGGCTGTGGCCTGGCTGTTGAAGATGGCAGGGACCAGGTAGGTCATCTAACCCCTCAACACCTAGGGTGGTACTGAGTAGTACACCCATCTAATGAAGGAATTCAAGGGCAAAGACCTGGCCTTTGTCATTTTTATATTCTTCCTGACTACAATTATACTACCCTGGGAATTCAAAATAAACACCACTGACTATATGCAGAAAGGAACTACATTCAGTAAGAAAAGAGAATAAGTACAACTGATACCTTTTTTCCCCTCTTTCTTCCCCTCAGACCATTTCAATCTTGTTGGTGTCATCATCACAGCTGAAGAGTCAGAAAACAACTGTAACAAGAAAATTTTATGGTGGCTTAAACATACTAATGTCGGTGCTATAGACAGACCTTCCTAACAGGAATTATTTACTCGTTCAATTTCAATGTGAGACGTTTCACCAAGACCAACATATTTATACCTCGTTAATCTTAACTAACTCATGCTGACTTGATGGAGCAGCTATGCATGGGATACCCTGAAGTGCACTACAGGTAATGCAGAGCCCAGGGAGGCCTGGCTCAAATGACACCTGCCCTATGGGGTCTCCCAGGAAGAATTAACTGTACCTTCCAGAAATTGTTTCTGAGCTATTCATTGTATTGGTCAGCTGTGCTTGTGATTACCTGTATCTTTCTTAAACTCAAGATGTGTGCTATATGATTCAATGAAAACCCACTGAAAGAAAATAGTGTAAATAAAAGGACTAACTGAGGAAAAAGTCAAATTGTTGAATGTTAAAATAGTCGAAAACAGTTGAATGGCCAAGAGAAACACAGTAAACCAAAAAACAGTATATCAGTTTCCTCCTTTCTACAAATGTACACCCCCAGAAAGTCCACAGAACAATATCTTACTAAGTTCATATTTTCTTTGCTGGCATTCTTCAATTCACCCATAGCCACAGATTCTGGAGTAGGGTACTTGTTTTTCTTTTCTGACATCATCTGATTTCCCAGGACTTTGCGCTGATTTAGGAACAGAAAAGATTTGATTTATAAACATTTACTGTATCTGTACTGTAAGCATACTGGCCTTTAAAATTACAATTTCCTTAGGTTAAAAAAAATCATTCTGACAACTTCTGCATATACTCTCTGGCCATCTCATTAAAAAAAAAAAAAAAAAGGCTTTTCTTTAAGTAATTACTTTCCAAAAACTTAAAAAGGCTGAAACATTAGACATTAGAACCAACTTTATACTTAATTTAAACGAGCTAATACAGGCCAACTGCAGTGTTCCTCTGAAACCATAAAAGAAACATCAGTTACTTACCAATATAGATCTTTCCCTGAAGTGTGTCGTCTCTGGTAGCTGTTCAGAGTCCCTTGCCCCTCCCCACTAAAGGATATGTAAGCTGTTCTGCTCTAAGATTCTCCTTCCCTGTCATATCCTCACACAGAACTGGAGAATTTGGAGAAATTCTGAGGTCCTAATATAGCCACAAGAGGATACAGGCCTTCTTAACAGGATCACATGACTATACTGCCATTCAGAGCAAGACTAAAAGCCTTTTCATCTCTGAACAGCTTAGAAGTTGAGCTAACAGTAACAATTTTACCATCTTTGGAGAAATCATCCTTCTTTTCCCCTTAAAGAATAAATCTGAACTCCAAAAAAAGAACATGCAAAAACTAAAATGTTAACACATTATAAATATCAACAGCAATATTCAGGATATTCTGATTTAATAAATTAATTTAAATGACAAATTCTGGAGGAAAAAAAATCAAGCTAAAAACAGAGATCAAAGCAGGTCAGATTGTCAATTGTGCATTAATAAAGCTGAAGAGGGATTAATTTTTAAATAAAGGATAGAAATCAAATAGCTAAAACACAGAAATGCTAGAAAAACACAAACAACACATCCTCCTTCCATAAGTCAGGTGTCACCTGAGAGGACACTGGAGTGGGCGTGTCACAGGGCTGGTTATAAAGCTTCCAAGGAACTGTTAAAAAGACATCTCAGTCCACTGCAGAGCTACTGAGCAAAGCCTACACCCACTATCAGCTCAAGAATCTCGGCATGTGCAGCCAGGCATGGTGTCACATGTCTACAATCCCAGCACTTGGGAGGCTGAGGTAGGAGGATCTCTGGGAGTTTGAGGTCAGCCTGGACTACATAGTGAGACTCTATCTCAAAAATAATAGCCAGGCATGGAGGCGCATGCCTGTAATCCCATCACTCAGAAGGCTGAGGCAGGAGAATTGCTGGGAGGTCGAAGCCAGCATGGACTATAAAGAGTTCAAGGCCAGTCTGAACTGCATAGTGAGATCCTATCTCAAAAAGATAATAATAAAAATGATAATAAAAAAATAAAATTGTTGTCCCAAAATGTTTTATCCTAATGTAATTATAAGCTATTTTGTAAATTCTAAAGTTCTAAATTTTCTCAGTAAAGTGGGCAGCAGCCAAGGAGAACACTATCTATTTACATTTCAAGCAATAATTAGCAGACATACCTAAAACCAACAGCTAAAGCAGAGATAGAAAACTATACCATCTAACTTCAGTTAAAGAAACACTTGTTTGACTATACCTTTTATCAATCATCTTTATAACAGAGAAGTCATAGGGAGTGACAGATTTTTCCGACTGAGAAGGAAAAAAATGATAGTAAACTAAGGTTGTTCATTTTATACTAGCCATGAACAAGTGCTAGAGTTCTAGTAAAGGGAATTTTTTAAATTACAAAAAATATACATAAAATTTACCATTTTATCTACTTTTAAGTGTATAATTCAGTGGCATTAAGTATATTCACAGCATTGTACAACCATTACCCCGCCATTCATCTCCATAATTCTTTTCCTCTTCTCAAACTCTATAGCAGTGATGGCAAACCTTCGAGAGATGAGTGCAGCGCCCCAACTGCAACCCAAAACCCACTTATGCATCGCAAAGTGCTAACACTGCAATTAAACCTGAATCCTGAGGTTTTAGTTCAGATGAAAAAAAAAAATACATCATCTTCTGTCTTAAGAGAAAAATAACACATGTGCCATAGGTTCACCACTACTGCTCTATACCAATCAGATGACTCGCTATTTCCTTCATACACCCCTAGATGTTGATGACTTGCATTCCACTTTCTGTCTCTATGAATTTGATCACTTTAGGTACCTCATGTACATGGAATTGTATAATATTTGTCTTTTCGTGACTGGTTTATTTTACTTAGCATAATGTCTTCAGGGTCCATCCATACTACAGCATATGTCAGAATTTCCTTCCTTTTAAGGTTCAATTATATTCTACTGTCTGTATATACCAGCTTTTGCTTACTCATAAATTAACCTATCAATGAACAGCTGGGTAGATCAACTGCTGGCTACTATGCACAGTGCTGCTGTAAGCACTGAACAAATGTTTCCTCGAGACCCTACTTTTAGTTCTTTGAGTTGTACACAGAAGTGGAATTGCTGAACCAGAATTAATTGTTATTTTTTAATTTTTTCAAAGACAGTCAATACGGGTCTAGTTTTTAATTTTTGGTGTGTAGAAAGACAGTGTTTCCAATG
The DNA here is from genome assembly GCA_004365215.1 of Cuniculus paca. Taxonomy (NCBI): domain Eukaryota; kingdom Metazoa; phylum Chordata; class Mammalia; order Rodentia; family Cuniculidae; genus Cuniculus; species Cuniculus paca. Next base: position 6,227 of record RJWT010014852.1, read on the forward strand.
CCATTTACTAAACAGGCTGGAAACACTGGCTTTCCACATGCCAAAGATTAAAACTAGACCCATATCTTTCACGGTGCACTAAACTAAAATCAAAATGGATCAAAGATCTAAATATTAAAACAGAAACACTAAATCTGCTGGGAGGTAGAATAGATAGAACTCTTGAAGACATCAGTATAAGCGAAGACTTTATGAACAAAACTCCGCTTGCACAGTAACCATCACACCACACAACTGGGATCTCGTCTTACTAAAAAGCTTCTGCATAGCAAAAATCCCAACAGAATAAAGAGACAACCTAGGAAAAAAATTTTCCTGCTACTTCTCAGACAAAGGACTATCTAAAGAACTCAAAAAATCTGAACCCCCAAATTTAAAGACCCAATTCAAAAATGGGCATCTGAAATGAATAGACACTTCTCAGATAAAGAAGTAAAAATAGCAAATAAATATATGAAAAAATGTTCAACATCACTGGCCACTTGAGAGATGCAAATTAAAACAACACTGAGAAAAATAAATAAATAAATAAAACACTGAGATTCCATCTCTCTTCAGAAAAACTGGTTATTATCAAGAAATTCATCAGTAACAAATGCCAGTGGGGCTGTGGAGAAAAAGGAACCCTTCTCCACTGTTGGTGGGAGTGTAGACTGGTATAGCCACTGTGGAAATCAGTGTGGGAATTCCTCAAAAAACTAAAACTACAGGTTCCATTCAACCTAGCTTCTTAGTAACTTCCTGAAGTTAAAAATATCATACCACAGCGATATATGCACACCTATGTTTATAGTGGTACAGTTTGTAATAGCCAAATCTTGGAAACAGCCCAAATGCCCATCAACTGAGGAATAAAGAAGATGGAGTTTTTTATACAAGGGAATACTGCTCTGCTATGAAGAAAGTTTGAGACATTTCTAGGTAAATGGTTGCAGCCTGAGGCCACACTCTTAAATGAAATAAGACATGGACACTTGTAAATACCTCATTGTTTCTCTGGTGTGAGAAACTGAAAGTGTAAATAAGGACCAAAATGTGTAATATATATTGGGAAATGGGAAGAAAATATTCCAATGAGAAAAGGAACTAAGGAGGGGGAGGGATGAAGAAAGGAAAAGAAAAGAAAAATAAATGAGAAAAGAAGGAAAAAATGGAAACAAAGCTTTTTAAATAAGGAGGAGAAGAGGGGTTGAAAGGAGAATGGAAAAAAAAAAGAATCAAGTTATATCACATACAGATACAAATTCCCTATAATGAATGGGATCATTATGTATACCTAAAATATACCAATAAACTTAAGTAATTAAAAAAGTGAAAGAAAAAAAAAAAGAAAGACTGTAACATGGCTTTCCACAGCACCTGTACCATTTCACAGTCCCAACAGTGTACAAAGGTTTTTGTTTCTCCACATCCTAATCAACTTTTGTTATTCTGGTTTGTTTTTTTTTTAACTTAACAATATTCATCATAGGAGGCATGAAGTGGTAACTCATAGTGGTTTTGATTTCCATTTCCTTAAGGTTAGTGATGCTGAGTTTGTTTTCAAGTATTTCTTGGTCATTTATATATCTTCTTTGAAGAAATATCTACTTAAATCCTTTGCTCATCTTTTAGTGAGGTTGTTTTTATGTTGTGGAGTCATAGAACTTTTGCTGAGAAGTTATATTCTGAATATTAACTCCTAACCAGATATATGATTTGCAAATACTGTCTGCTATTCCATGAGTTGCCTTTTCACTCTGTTGATAGCAAAGGAAATTTTGATGTCAAAAAAACCTAACATCCCAGAAGCTATTGGCACCAGCAGATCAAAACCAAGAGTAAATTCTAGACTCCTAGAAATGATAACAAAGACCAAAATTAGAGTTAAGTGAATTTGCAGAACCAGCCACAGTGGTTCATGCCTGTAGTCCCAACAGTCGGGAGCTGAGAAAGGAAGTGTGAGTCTGAAGCCAGCCTTTACAACAAGACCTGGCTCAAATACCAAAAGAAAAAACAAAACAAACAAACTGCTAACAGTTGCTCCTTAAAGGAAAAAAAGAATTAGAAGACAATCATTTTTTAAGACAAAAGTTTAAATTGAAGAGCCCCATAGTATTGCTGGATTTATATATCTTATTAATGTTAAAACAATTTTTGAAAAAAAAAAATAGTAGAACACCAAATAGTGCTAATCTCTCTCCAAGTTAACCAGAACCTGCTTAAGTTTGTGTGGGGAAATTGGAACCCCATAACCAAGTTATCTACTGCCACCTGATGGCAATATCCCTTAACTACAAATTCAAATTGTTAACCTATAAACTGAATATGCCATGATAGATGGCATCAATGACACAGAAATATATCTTGTACTTATTCTAAAAACAAGATTTTTAATGAATTTGATGCAAGGGAAGAGAATGCAACAATTAAAACATTAATCTCACTAAAATCCATTTTTCTATTTCCCTAGTCTTTTAACTTCACTTTTACACAGGTGTGGCAATTTGCATAAAGAAGGATGTAGTGCAAGGTAGGTCAGAAAGTAAAAGAGACTGTGCATACTGGTCAAGAATGAGACCTCTGTCCTCAGCCCCCGAAGAGAAGGAAGGATCTCTATTCCTTTTATTTCAGAGTCCTTTCTCTGGTTTGAAACACAGCAAAATGTTTTGAAACAAGTTTTTCCAAATTCTCTCTTCAAGGTAACCCTCAATGGAATCCTTAGAACAGAAGAAAATCTTTTAAGCATTAGATAAATCAGTCATATGCCAGGCACGGGGTGCATGCCTATAATCCCAGCACTCAGGAGGTAGAAGGGTTGTGAATGCAAGGCCAGCCTAGGTTACACAGTAAGCGCAAGGCCGCCCGGCACCCTATCTCAAAAGCAGTGAGGGGGAAAAGGGGAAGGAGGTAGGGAGAGACAGAGACAGAGACAGAGAAAAGAGAAGCGGGGGCAGGAGGCAAAGCAAGACATGCTGGGTTTAGTGGAACAAGCCTGTAATACCAGCACTTGGAAGCTGAGGCAGTAGGGCAGCCCAGACTACATAGTGAATTCAAGGCCAGCCTGAACTATATGGCAAGACCCTAACATAAAAAAACTGAAAAGAGGGCCGAGATTTAGCTCAGTGGCCTAATCGCCTGCCTGGCAAGCATGAGGTCATGAGTTCAATTCCCGGTACCCACCCACCCCCCAAAAATTGAAAAGAAGAAAGAAGGGGAGAGGGAGGAAGGGAAGAAAGGAGAAAGGAAAGGAAAGGAGGAAGGGGAGGGGAGGGAAGGGGAGAAAAGAAGGGAGGGGAGAGGGGGGTGAGGGGAGGAGGGGAGAGGAGAAAAGAGGCAGACTTAAATTTCCTCAAATTCAATACTGAAAGACAGCAAGCACAGCATACCTACCTTAATAAGCCCACTGAAGGAGCGTGAACGGGCCCTCTTCTGTACCCGGGGAGTAGAAGGTTCTCGTCCTGGTGTTTGGGTCAAAGATTGCTTATGAAACTAAAAGAAACACAGTGAGCATTTTATTAAAATTCTCCCATCAACAGTCTGGCTGGGTGCAGTTGTGCATACCTACAATACCAGCTACCTAGAAGGCTGAGGGAACAGAACCGCACATTCAAGGGCAGCCTGGCAAACTAGCCACACCCTGTCTCCAAACAAAATAAAAAGGACTGAGGGTATAGCCCAGTTGTAGATTACCTGCCTAGCATGTATCAGGACTTTGGTTTAATCCCAAGCACTGCCAAAAGAAGGAGGAGAAACGTCCAGGAATAAATAAGTCTGTGTATACATTAACTGTATACATTAACAAGCTGACAAGCAAAATACAAGGCAGAAATGGAAGTTGGGATAATAGCCCATTGGTAGAGTTGCTTGCCTACTATACCAAGGCTAAAGGGTTCAATCCCTAGCACTGAAAAAAGTAAATAAACAAAGGTAGAAACTATGCTTCCATGAAGAAACCAAAATGTAAGCAGGCGTGGTGGCACAAGCCTGTAATCCCAGCACTCGGGAGGCTGAGATAGGAGGATCGTTGTGAGTTCGAGACCAGCCTGGGCTACAAAGTGAGCTCAAGGCCAGCCTGAAATGCATAGTGAGACCCTGTCTCAAAAAGACAAAAAAGAAACCAAAGAGTGTTAAATTACTATGCAGAATCCCATATTTCATATTCCCTGAATGTGGAATTATCACCTTATTTTACAGACAAGGAAACCAAGAATTAGCTTGTATAATTTGCCCAAGATTGACTGCTAGTAAATCATAATTTTTCTTGCATAAAAGTATCTTGGACATACAGAGTCCAAACTAAAACAGTGCTTAATTTAACATAAATTGAATATCACACTTCTAAAAAAGTTATTAAAGTGGCTTAAATATCATCAAAAGAAATGGATTGGGATACAAATTTTCAATACTATCAACATCAGCTTTCTGTGTGAAAAATCTAAACAAAGTTAAATGAAAAGGGTAGAATACATTATGACCTTAAAAGAAATAAATATATATCTATATATATCTATATATCCTTCTGTCTTAATTTTGAAATCCAATGTTTTGTTTCTTTTTACTGTTTTCCTTTACTGCTGTATCTGGTAACCTAAGCAACTATTTTGAAAATGACAATATGCAGTATAACAACCATTGTTAAATTGCTATCATCTTGTTTGGAAAACCTATATAGCCACTATTGTTTTTTTGTTGTTGTCATTTTGCTTTTGCTGTTGTTTTTTTAGGTTCGTTTGCTTCTTGATTTTTCTATTTTTTCTTTTTTCTCTTTGAAATAAAAAAAATCCTCACAGAAAAGAAAAATATTAGAAGGAAATACTACAAAATGTTACCAGTGATTATTTCTGAATGATTATACATAATTTTTTTTTTTTGTACCAGGGATCGAACTCACAACCTCACACTTGCCAGCAGGTGCATACATCACTGAACTAAATCCCCAGCCCTTTATTTTATCCTTTACACTCTTCAAGAAGTATCAATGTTTCTACAGTGAGCATACATATAATTTCTAGTTTCTTCAAAAAAAAAGGCAATATTTAAAATATATACAATGAGTTTACAAGCATGCATGAAAACATGCTTATGTTGTAATATTTAGTGAAAAAAGGAGAGATTTAAAAAGTATATGATATTGCCAAGCATCATGGCACATTCCTGTAACCCTAGCACTCTGAGAAGCTGAGAAAGAAGGGGAACACAAATTCAAGTCCAGGCAACTTGGTGACTTATCAAGACCCTGTCTCAAAATAAAGAATAAAAAAAACTGGGGATATAGCTCAGTGCAAGGCCCCTGGGCTCAGCTGCTAGTCTGTCTGTCTCTCTTTCTTTCTCTCTGCATATAACTATGTAAAAATATATTCATAAGAAAAAGACTAAAAGAAATGCTCAAAATACAGACATTGGAGCCAGGTGTGACAGTGCATGCCTGTAATTCCAGCTCTCACTGAGGCTGGAGGATCGCCATGAGTTCAATGCTGGCCTAGGCTCCATAGTGAGTTCAAGACCAGCCTGAACTACATAGTAAGACCCTGTTTTTAAAAAAACAAAACAAACAAGCATAGGTGGAATGAGTGATTATTCTTTTATTCTTGTAATTTTCTTTCAAAAAAAAAAAGTAGTTTTTCCTTTTGTATTACTGTATCTTTAATCCTCAGTACTCTTGTTGAGAAGTCATTATACCTGTCCTACATGAAGTCTATAGATAATTAAATCACTAGCTTGCTTTGAGTCTACAGTACTCAGCCAATCCCCTGTAAAATTCCAGCCACAGAATAATTTTTTAGATCTTAAACTCCAAAAAGAAGACAAAAGATGTGTTAATTGCTTAGAAGAACTTAGATCTACAACAACAAAAAAAGCTTAGTTCATTTACACCTGACCCTACACTTGATATTAGGTATAAAATAAATGAAAACATAGACTCTTCCCTTAAGAAGGGAAGCTGAGTAAGAAATGAGACTGACGGTCATATCTAATTTACACGTGCCCTCTTTGCAACACATACACTAAACACTCCCTCATCCTGAAAGTCCATGTATTAAAGGCTTAGTCTCCAGTTTGTTGTGCTACTGGGAGGTGGCACAACCTTAAAGTGAGGCCAACCAGAAGGTTTAGCTCACTGAGGGTGTGCCTTCAAAGGGGACTGTCGGGTCCTGGTCTCTTCCTCTTTCATACCCCGCTATGAAATAAAAAGTTTTGCTACATCCTCCCTGCCACCATATGCTGCCTTACCACAGGTCAAAAAGCAACAGAGCCACTCAATCATGAACTAAAATCTCCAAAACTGTAATCCAAAACAAACCTTTCATTTAAATTGACTAGATCAGGTATTTGCTATAGTAATGGAAACCCAAATTTTATATATTAGTCCTGCCTATTCAGCTAAATTTCAAGAGAGACTGAGACAAATGAATTTCCTGAGAAACTACCCACATCAGCAGGATTTACTCAGTCTATGCTTTGAGTACTCAACAAAGCAAATGAAAGACTTAATTTTGCTCCCATAATTCCAAAATAAATAAATTTACCCAAAAGAATTCCTTGCTGCTTTAAATTATCAGACTAGGACCTTGATTTACAGTCCTTTACAACTGTAAACAACTCAATCAGTAAGAGTTACGACTTGCCAGCCACTCTATGTATTGCATCTCTAAATAAGAAAATTAAGATTCAGAAAGTCAAGTTATTTGCCAGGAAAATTTAGTGTTTCAAATCTGAAACAGTATATTGGAACTCCTAGTTCTCGCTAAGCCAATTTGTTATACTGTGTGACCAAAATTAGAGACACTTTAACTACACGTGGAACCTCTTTAACTGGAGAAATCGAAGAACCTCCACTCCTTTCTCCAGCGAGGCTGCAGTACACTGAGATGCCGGAGACAAGCTTGCTTTCTTGGCTGAACCAAAGCTTGTCCCAGTAAGAACCAATATCTAAATAAGGTCCTGTTTAACAATGTTCTCTAGTGATTCTACAAAGACAATCAGATCTCTGAAGCTCCATCACTATTTCCCTGCCTTCAGGCACCTGTCTAATAAGTTGTTTCTTCTTTGCAGACTCTGGCATATTGTGAACATGCTGGAAGAGCTCTCTCAGGGCCTCTTCTGTACGCTGCTGGATCTCCTCCTGTTGACAGCAGGAATCTGCCTGGTTCCATTTTTGAGATTTTGCCAGTGGGAAGGACTTAACATGACATGCAGTGGTCAGATCAAGGTCATCCTAAGGAAAATTTAAAAGAAATATGAATTAATTTATCCTATTGGCTTTGTTTTTAAGTTCCCACAAAAATTTAGAAAAAAAAAAGAAAAAGGAGGTATGGGAACATGGTATACTCTTACACTCAAGAATAAAAAAGATCTTATAGTCATGAGATAAAGAGAAATCTCTCAGTAAAGGTTATTTAATAGTCCACTCCCATGACCTGACCAGAGAACCTAAATGCATCTAGAATATTCTCACCAAGAGTTACATTTGCAAAAGAGTTCAGTTTTCAAAACATCTTTTAAACATTACCTAATCTTATGTAATCTTCACTGCTATCTTACAAGGTAAGCAGGAAAATATCATCATTCCCACTGAAATACTCAGGTTAAGCTATAAAGTCACCTAGACACTGAAGTGACAGGCACACCCCAGAATAGAAGCATATTGCTTCTTGGCCAAGGCCCTTTCCCATAAATGACAATTTAATGTGACAACTATTTGGCAATAGTAAAGGAATAAAAACAATGACTCTTTAAGAAAAGCCGCACTCCAGTTAAACTAACTGAAATCAAATATTATTTTCCTGGACATAACAAATACTTTCTTAATATGCTCCTGCTGGCCTGAACCACCAGCAGTACATGCATGACTATCCCAACAGCTAGCATGGGACAGTCCCCTCAGGTCGTACAAACCACCCAATGGCACAGTCATGTATGTACCACTAGTGGTTGAGAGTTACCTGGTAGTGAGACATACTAATTATGGCCCTATCATGAACGAATTAAAACAGGAAGAAATAGCCTTTCAACCATTTGATAGTTTTACCATGTCATTGAACTTGAACAACAATGAATTACATAAAACTGGACCTTTGTTATTATAAAATATTTAATATATTTGCTACAAATTATTTTTCATTTTCTATTTTCCATGGCTTCTCTTGATTTCATGTTTCTTGTTTTCATTTTTTGTTGTTGTTGTTGTTGCTTTTTAATTCTTCTAATCTTAGGGCTGGGTATTTAGCTCAGCGGCATAAGCGCCGGCCTGGCAAGTGCAAGGTTGTAAGTTCGATCCCCAGTACAAAAAAAAAGAAAGAAACACAACAGAGCTATCTATAATTCTTCTCATTTTTAACTCTTCTTTTTTGGGTTAAGATAGTTCCCTAGTCACCCTTAGTTACACCTGCTATCTTGTTTTGGTATCTGCTATAGTTTGAATATGGTTTGTCTCCCAAAGGTTCATATTCTGGAAGCTCAGTCCTCAGTGCTGTGGTGTTAAGGCAGTAAAACCTTTAAGTGGTGGGTCTAGTGGAAGGTAATCAGACCACAGAGGCTCCGTCTTCAGGAATACATTAATGTGATCTGGCAGAATGGGTTGGGTCCCATGGGAGTGAGGTAATTCCCTCAAAAGTGAGTTGTCATAAAGTGAGCCCACGCCATGTACTCAGTCCCTTTGGGCAGAGCTGTTTCCTTTTCTATTTCTCTGTTATGTTGTGATGTAGGTAAGGATGCTGGTACCACACTATTTGCACCTTTCAAACACCAGCATCATGGGCCAAATAAATTGGAAGGAAGGAAGGAAGGAAGGAAGGAAGGAAGGAAGGAAGGAAGGAAGGAAAGAAAGGAAGGAAGAAGGAAGAGAGGAAGGGAGGGAGGGAGACAGAAAGAAACAAAGAAAGAAAGAAAAAGAAAGTTTTGTATTCTTACCTTTGACAATTGAGTTCTCGAGCCCAAATAGTGCAACCTGGCACATTCCCGAATATAAGCAGGAGCCTGAGCAGGACATAAAAGAAAACCAGGACCCTGTGGTTAGCAGTACCTAAAATTCTTTTGGACCACAAAAACAATCAATGCCTCTCAATATATCTGACAGGCAGATTTAGAAGGTCGACCACTACCCAAAATGCCCTATTCTATAGCTCTTTTTTTATTGCCACCAAATAGATACCTTAACATATCTGATGGGAAAACTGCAAGAAGACACCAATATAGTAGTTGTTGTTTTTTAAAAAAATCAAAACTGGCATACGTATACTCAACTGAGTCAGACACAAAAACATAGACATTTTAATAATGTTTATATTTGACCAAAAACATCTCCAAAATCCTTACAAATTCCAAATGGTCTCCAGATCACATTTTAGAATCATTATATAGAAAATACCATTTAGGATACCTGTGGGATAGAATCCTGTGACAAGTCTTACTAGAAATATAAAATAACATATCCACTCTTTTACCAAGTGTAAAACAATATAATACTGTGGAGAACAATATGTCAATATCTAATAAAATTACATCTACATTTCCCCATTAATCCAAAAATCTCACTTCTGGCAATCAGTTCTTAAGATATAACTCCAGAGCTGGGCGTGGTGGCACATGCCTATAATCTCAGCACTCAGGAGGCTGAGGCAGGAAGACCATTGGGAGTTTGAGATCAGCCTGGGCAACGAAGTAAGCTCAAGGCCAGCCTGAACTGCATAGTGAGACCTTGTCTCAAAAAGACAAAAAATATATATATATAACTCCAGAAATACAAAACACACTTGCCTAAGGTTAATCAAAAGATACAACCTAGGGAGATGCTTGCTTCCCACGGGCAGCCAGCATGGCCAAGAAAAGCAGCCAGATATGCCCCTGCATGCCTGCCACCATCAGGGGAGTCCTGGTGTAGCTGTGCAGGCCAGGAAAAGAAGCAGCCCCATCACTGCATGCCCACAACCACAGGGGAAGCCTTGATGTAACTGCACAGGTCTAGAGAAGCTCACCCTGCACCCCACTGTTTCCCCAGGAACCTGGGTACAGGGAAACCCGGGTGCCTGGCCCACTCCCCTACACTGCAGACAGGAGCCAACATGGGAAGCACCTGCGATCCCACAACCAGCTCACCCAGAGGAACCCAGGAAAATTTCAAGACAAAGAAGCAAAAGGCAATCTCAGACCCCCAGCCCACACAGAACAAGTCTGGGAGACACAGACATGGAAGAAATTGAAAGCTGCATGCCTGAAATTTCTGAAAGGATAGCAACTAAAGGAACAACATGAAACTGTACAAGTAATCAGGTCAGAAATAATATCTCAGGTAAAAAAAGAAATCACAAACATAATGAAAGAATTGCTCAGCTTATCTAAAGAAGACATAGATTTAAAAAAAAAGAGAAGCATAGGAAAATGATGGAAACCTTGAATGAACAATATTGGAAGGAATTACAATGCATGAAACAGATTCAAAGAAATATCCAGGAAATTAAAAACTCCACTGAATGCTGGAAAAACTGCTTGAAAGAAACTGAGGATAGACTTTCAGACCTTGAAAAGAGGATTGCAGCCAGCAATTGCAAAAGGAAAGATCTCTTAAAAATAACAAGGAACCAGGAAATAACTCAACGGCTGCAAGACAATGCAAGGAAAAATAATTTAATAATGATAGGTGTCAGCAAAAAAGCAGGGGTCAACACAAATGACATAAAGACTATTTACAGAAGTAATAGCAGAAAACTTCTCAAGCATGGCAAAAGGACCTGACATACGGATAAATGAGACATACAGAACTCCAACTAGCCATAACCAAAATAAATCTACACCCAGAAATAATAATTAATGTCCCAGAAATTCAGCACAAGAACAGAATATTAAAGGCTGTTAGATAAAAGAAACAGATCACCTATAAAGGAAAACCCATCAGAATCACAGCAGACTTCTCAACACAAACCATCAAGTCAAGAAGAGCTTGGAGTGAAGTGTTTTAAGTCCTTAAAGAAAACAATTTCCAACCCTGATTGATGTACCCTGCAAAAAAAATCAATGGAGAAATAAGATACTGCCATGATAAAAAAACAACTGAAGGAATTCATGACCACCAAACCAACCCTACAAAGAGTGCTGAAGGATATTCCAGAGAGATAAAGATGACCACAGTTCCAGGAACAGCAACAAAGGGGGATCGCTGAGCAGGGCAGGCAAATGAACAGAGGGGAAAAGTAGGGGGCCAATGGCAGGAGGATAGCATGGCAGAGATGAGCCAATGCATGCGAGTTGTAACATTCATGTAGATGGCCTCAATTCACCAATAAAAAGAAACACAGGAGAGTGGATCAAGAAACGAAACCCATCAATATGCTGTATACAAGAAACACATTTAACTGGAAAGGAAATTCATAGACTGAAAGACAAAGGAGAGAAAACAATGTTCCATGTGACAGGAAACCAGAAAAAAGCAGGGGGAGCTTGCCTATCAATCTCAGAATAGAGAGGAAAAATATGGTATTTTTATACAGTGGAAAGCTACTTAGCTATAAAGAAGGATAATCTCAAGGCTCTTGAAGGTAAATGGATGCACCTTGAGATCATGCTCATGGGTGAAATGGTTTGGTCTCACACAGGTGAACATCATGTTGTCTCCCTAATATTAAAAACTGAATGAGTTAATGAGATCCAAAATGTACAATAAACATTGTGCAAGTGAAAGGGGAGGAAACTGACTAAAAGGGAAGTGGTAGCCATTGTTAATTTCCTTTTACCTTGTTTGGAACTCCTATAAGGTTTTTATTGGTTTGGTTTTATTGTCTTAAACTTCAGTTAACAAGTTTATATACATTTACTACTGAAGCTAATCTGAATATATTGTAGGAAAGAGCAAATAATGCATACAAATACTATTAAAACTTGGAATCTGTAGTGTTAAAAAAGAGAGAGAGAGAGAAAGAACTAGAGACACAAAATAAAAGAACCCAAGAGCACAGGCATGATGGTACATGCCTAAAATTCCAGCACTCAGAAGGCTGAGGTAGGAGGACTGCCATGAGTTTGAAGCCAGCCTGAGCTATACAGCAAGTTCAAGGCAAGCCTGAACTGCAAAAGTGAGATGCTGTCTCAAAAAAAAAAAAAAAATGCTGGGCATGGTGGCACATGTCTGTAACCCCAGCACTTGAGAGACTGAGGCAGGAGGATCACTGCAAGTTCAAGCCCAGCATGGGCTACATAGTGAGTTTAAGGCCAGCCCACACTGCACTACAAAGTGAGATCATGTCTCTACAACAAAAGCCAAAGAAAGTTCTAAAGTGTCAAATCTGAATTCGTATTATTAAAATAAACTTATAATTTCTTTTTTTAAAAATTTAAAACCTATTGCCTTGTCCTCAAAGAACCTAGGAAAATAATGATATCTCAAAAACAATTAATGTACTTAGTGCCATTCAAAGAAACTAGGGCTTCTTGATGAAAATAATGATTCTACATTCAGAGCAGAGAACTTACAAAGTGAGCTAGGAACATTTTATGCTAGAAAGAAGACAAACACTAATAGAGTCTTGTCAAAAAAGCAGGAATGGAGTGAACTCAGTGGTAAAGCATTTGCCTAGCATGTGGAAGGCCCTGGGTTTGACCCCTAGGACCACAAAAGAAAAAGCACTACTATACAATCCTGGAATGCTACTTCTGGATGCATACGTGAAAGAATAAAAGGCAGGGTTCTGAAGAGATATTTTATACCCATGGTTAGGGAAAAGACTACTACAGGACTGCTACTACTACTACTAAATATAAAATATGGAATTATTCACAATAGCTTAACCACAGAAGCAACCCAAGTGTCTATCTTCAGATAGCTAAGTAAAATATGGTATATACACAAAATGGAATACAAAGCAACCTTAAAAGAAAAAAAGAAAAAGAAAATCCTATCACATGGTATAGTGAGGATAAAACTTGAGGATATAGGAGTGAAATAAGCCAGTCACAAAAGACAAATATATGATTCCACTGATATGAAGTACTTAGAGTAATTAAATGCATAGAGACAGCAGAATGGTGGTTGCTAGGGACTGGGTGAGAGGGGAATGGAGAATTATCATTTAACAGTATTGTGTTTCAGTTTTACAAAATAGACAATTCTAAAGACAGATAGTAGTGAAGGTTGTCGACATTAAGAATGTATTTAATACCTTTGAACCACATTTAAAAATGGGTAAGATGCTATCATGTCTCTTCAGGATTGCCGGCCCTATGCTGTACGGTGTCTATCTTCAGATAGCTAAGTAAAATATGGTATATACACAAAATGGAACACAAAGCAACCTTAAAAGAAAAAAAGAAAAAGAAAATCCTATCACATGCTATAGTGAGGATAAAACTTGAGGATATAAGAGTGAAATAAGCCAGTCACAAAAGACAAATCTATTTTTCTTACCTTTACTTGGCGCAACCTCACTCTACAGAGCCTATTTTTTACCTACCTTTAATAAACATGAAACTTTGTCACCAAAACAAACAAACAAACAAAGATAGCTAGGTGTGGGAGTGCACACTTGTACTCTCAGGAACTCAGCAGGCTCAAGTAAGAGAATCACTGAGTTCATGAGTTCAAGACCAAGCTAGGTAACACAGCAAGACTCCCATCTCAAAAAAGAAAAAAAAAATCAATTTAATGTTTATTGTTTTTTTGTTTGTTTATTACAGGGTGAGCAGCTCTACTCTGAAAATTCAAAATCTGAAACTTTTTGAGCACCAACATGATGCCAAAGGGAAACTCTACCCCTGACTGCGTATGCTGTGTCACAGTTGAAACTCGGGTGCACTAAAGATACTGTATAAAATTATCTTCGGGTGAAGTGTGTAAGTTGTTTTTGGAATATAAATGAACTTCATATTTGGACTTGGGTTCCATCACCAACACACTCATTATGTATTTGAAAACAGTCCAAAATCCAAAATCCAAAACATTTCTAATATCAAGCACTTCAGGATAAAAGATTATCAACCTATATTTAACCATAATTTCTTTGTTGTTTCTTTTCGTGGCACCGGGAAATGAACTTGCGACCTTACGCTTGCCAGGCAGGCGTTTACACCACTGAGCTAAATCCCCAACCCTTGTCTTTTTGAGACAGGGTCTCACTATATTGTTCAGGCTGGCCTTGAGCTCACTTTGTAGCCCAGGCTGGTCTCGAACTTGCAACGATCCTCCTGTCTCAGCCTCCCAAGTGCTGGGATTACAGGCATGCACCACCAGGCCTGACTTTACCATAACTTTTTAAAATTAATATTAAAATTAACATTAAAATAAAAAGGAAGACACATGCTATACCACTGACCCTTAAAAACATTATGCTATGTTAAATAAAACAAAATCGATAGCTACTGTTATTTTACTTGTATGAAGTATGTAGTGTATTCAAATTCATAGAGATGGCAAGTAGAATGGTGACTGAGGGGAGGGAGAATGGGGTGTTGCCTTTCAATGGGTATAGAATTTCAATTTTGCAAGGTGAAAAGAGTGGAGATGTTTGCATAAAATATGAATGTACGGGCAGGAGATTTAGCTCAGTGGTCTAAGCACCTGCCCGGCAAGCATAAGGTCATGAGTTCAATCTCTGGTGCCA
>RJWT010014853.1:0-20798 GCA_004365215.1 Cuniculus paca
ATGCTCTTTCCTCACTTGACCTTGGCCACTTTGTCCCAATAGCCCACAGCCCTGCCCTGATGTGCCCCGTCCCTTCTCTGGCGCTCCAGTCCCAGGCCTTGGGCCTGAACGACTAGAAGAGGTCTGGTGGCTGGGTGGGAGTGCCAGCAATAGTTCATAGTAAAAATGTGTGGGCTCTCAAAGCTAATTTTTTACTAAAGTTTTTATACAACCTCCAGTTGTTTTATTAAAAAAGATTAAAAATGGTGATGCTTACAGCAGTTTGTAAAAGCTCTTAGTGTCGATTCCATGGAACTGACAGCTTTGCTCATTTTGATTTTTTTCCCTCCTTTTCCTAATGGTTTAAATTCTGAATTTATACTGGGACTTCTTTTGCCTTTTTTTAGCAGAACATCTGTCCGTCCATCTGCATCTCTGTCCCATGACTCAGGGGTGCCCACTCTGCTTCCATTCTCCTTTGGAAAAACCATTTTGAGCATGATTT
Organism: Cuniculus paca; assembly: GCA_004365215.1. NCBI lineage: Eukaryota > Metazoa > Chordata > Mammalia > Rodentia > Cuniculidae > Cuniculus > Cuniculus paca. Next base: position 485 of record RJWT010014853.1, read on the forward strand.
TTCTTGATGTCTGAGTTATTTCGGGTAACTTTTAGGGAGGAATGCCTTTCGCAATAATGTATCCCTTCCCTAATGGAGGGTGGGTGGGTGGACCCAGGCTCCCTTTGCACATGGAGCAGCTACTTCTAAGCCATATCCAGTGTTTTGCAGAGGATTCAGCTGTTTTGCAGAGGACTGTATGCTGCCTCAGGAGGGAAAGGCTGGCAGGAGGGTAGGGACTCCAGTCTGCTCTTCTCCAGAGTGCCCTTTCCCTCTCACCTTCTCCCACAGGGCCCACCCTTCTCCCCTGCCTCAACCCCCAGCAGGGTACACAAGTGAACAGTGCTCCTGTGAGAGGAGCCTGTAGGTGAAGGCTCAGTGCTGGCGACCAGGCCTCGTTCCTTCAAGCCCTGCCCTTATGGAGTTTTCCTGACTTCCCAGAGCAGGAGCACAAATAGGATCTGACCTGGTGAGATTATTTCTGATGATCTGTCAAAAAATAAGTAATTCCCAGTGTTCCAGGTGAGGGCTTTGAAAGGCTTTCCAATAGCTCTGTTGCCCCTAGCAACTCCACCATGGGGCATTGCCAGCACAGACCAGAGAATGGCCTGTTGCCATAGCAACTGGAGGCAGTGGGGCAGTGAACAGAATAACAACAGCAACAATGCCTTTGCAGGCAGCCTCCTCCCTGAGCGCTGGGCTGGAGATGGCCTTTGGACTCTGAGACGGAGAGCCAATCTCACATTCAAGTGTTCACCAACCACTGACGTGTTTTTATTTTCTTCTATATGATTTTAAGATGTGTTTTCTGCATTCTGTATAGAAACATATCAAACTAAATAAAAGCAGTGTCTTTATTACAATGCCACTGCCTCCGAGCATCTGTATCCCTGGCCTCTATAGGTCCCCAGACATGAGTGGTGGGAGGACTACGTGACGGAAAAGAGGACCAGTTTGCCCTCACAGAAGCCTTAACCATTCTGTAAGTGGAAGGGAGGGGTGTGTCCTCCAGAAACTCCTAATACGTAAGCTCTCCCCTTAGCCAATTAAGAAAAACCTTGCTCCCCAGTTTTTTCATTTGCAAGGGGGTTGTGGGTGGCAGAGAATGGTGGGAAAGGTGCTGTCACATGCTTCTGCCCTGGAATGGGGCAGCTCCTAGGCAATGGTCCTGTCCTTCAGTTTGGGCTCCTGTGAAGTGGGGCTACAATTCCATCCCAGCTCCTGCTTCCACTGCCTGTGGGCTGGCCACTCCCTGGTGATCAGTCTCAAGGTAGCTTTAGTGTTGGCCTTGGGGCAGACAGAGTATAGTTTCTAGCCAGGCTACTTTGGCCTTGGACCTGTATTAATTCCCTGGCCTGGGGTAGTCAAGACTTCTGAGTAGGCAGAGCGTGATTCATTGTCCAGAAAGTACTTGTCCTGAGATAGTGCTCAGCATATTGGAGGCAGAGATGCAGCAGCTGTGTCTCCAGAGAGCCATTTGTCATATGGAAACTGGTAACTCTTTCAGGACTCACCTCTGCCCCACCATTTCCTTATCATTTCCCTGTGATACAGCCTCTAGACTGCTCCTTTGGTCTCAGCCTTCAAGGCCCAGAGAAAACTGGTCCCATGTAGAGTTGAGTCTAGTGGAAAGTCGTTGAAGGTCAGAAAACTACTAAGCCAGGCAGAATGGCACACACCTGTAGGTCTACCACTTGGAAGGGTGAGGGAGTATCACTGCAAGTTCAAGGCCACCCTGGGCTACATAGTTTAAAAGCAGCCTGAACTACATAGTGAGACGCTACCTTAAAAAACTGCTGCTTGTACCAGGAGGTACAGGGGTCACCTCGAGGCCACTCTGAGCATCAAAATAATAACAGCAACAAAAAAACAAACTCCTCGTTGGAGTTAGGACCTCAGTTTGCAGCACACTAAATACCAGGAAAAGCTGTCATCCCCAGCATGTTTTCAGGGGTTACCTAACTCTGAGGCATAGTAGCAGCGGTCCAAGAAATGACCTTTCTTTCCCCTTCCTTTCTTGACTTCAGAAAGTTCTGCTTAACATCTAACTCACTGTCCTGAACTTTAGTAAGGAAATGCTTGGTCTCAGCAGAGAACTGGAAGGCCTTCAGGGCTGTCTCTATCCCTCCCTGGGAAATATGTTTTTTTTTTTTTTTTTTGGTACTGGGGATCAAAGTCAACGACCTCGTGCTTACACCACTGAGCTAAATCCCTGTGCCCTTTTTATGCTTTCAAAAATTTTTTTGTTTATAGAAAAGTAAAATTTCATAAAATAATAGAATAACAATAGTTAATACATTACATGTGCCCTGAGCACTTACTTTAAAGATAACAAAATATGTTATCTGACCTAGAAGATCCCTGCTCTTGACCAATCATGCCCAATTTCTGTAACTTTTCTTTGGTGAAGGTAGCTCTAAATGCTTTATTTATTTATTTATTTTTTATTTGTTTTGTTTGTTTGTTTTTGAGACAGGGTCTCACTGTGTAGTCCAGGCTGGCCTTGAACAACTCATCATGTAACCCAGGCTGGTGTTGGACCCCAGGTGATTCTCTTGCCTCAGCCTCCCACATGCTAGGATTACAAGCAGGTGCCACTCTGCTTAGCCCTGCTCAGGTCTTTTGAGTGGGTGATTGAAAAGAAAGGCAAGAAGAGACTACACAGGAATCTATCTTCCCATCTTCTTCTGCGCTGTGGCAAATTCCTGGGATCTTCCTGGCCTAGCTTCCCCATCTGTGAGATAAGAACAGTGCTGATGTCCAAAGGGCTCCAAGGCACCTTGTGAACATGAGGACAGAGGAGATAAAAGATCGCCTTCCCTATAAAGGGCAGAGAATATGACGGAGGAGTCTGCATTGTCTCCTGGCATAAAGGCTCTGCCCTGGGCTAAGATCCCGGTCAGGGCCATTGGCTAGAGACTCTTGTAGTGTGTTTAGGTGCTCCTGGCCAGCCTGCCCTCTAGAGGTTCCACAGTGCTTGCCCAATGCAGCTGCCAGTGTGCTTCCCCACATTCCCAACCGGCTGAACAAACTTTTCCCCAGCTCTTCTCAAGCACAGAAGCCATAACTCAAGTATCAGCCTGGAAGGCGAGCTTCAGTTCTCTCTATATATTACCATACCTTAAAAATTGAGATCAGTGCCGGGCGTGGTGGCGCACTCCTGTAATCGCAGCACTCGGGAGGCTGAGACAGGAGGATCATTGTGAGTTTGAGAACAGCCTGAGCTACAAAGTGAGCTCACAGCCAGCCTGAAAGGCATAGTGAGACCCTATCTCAAAAAGACAAAGCTGGGGATCCAGCTCAGTGGCCTAAGCGCCTGCCTAGCAAGTGCGAGGTCATGAGTTCAATCCCTGGTACCGCCAAAAAAAAAAAAATCAGTCCAGTCACTGGCACATTTTCTGTTTTGCTTACCTTTGCAACTACTGTCTGAAGGCAAAGAGGCCCAAAGAGAGCAACAGACTTGGCCTAGGTTTTGCAGCTAGTATGAGGCAGATTCAATTCTAAATGTGACCCAAACACTTCAGGAATTTTTCTGATTACAAAATTTTGTTTGTGCTGGATGAAGTGGTACATGCCTATTATCACACCTACTCAAGAGGTTGATTCAGGATGGCAATTTTTTTTTAAAGACAGAGTCTCAATATGTAGTTCAGGCAGTGATCTTCCTGCCTCAGCCTCCCAAGTGCTGGGATCACAGGCATGTACCACCATGCCTGGCTAAGAGGAGGCAATTTTGAGGCCACCTGAGTAATTTAGTGACTTAGCAAGATCCTGTCTCAAAATATATGTAAACTGCATATATTTGTATCCTAAAGCAGCAAGGAATTAAATGAACACTTACCATCTGAGTGCTATTTCCCTGTATGCAGGGGTTGCTTCTGAAGGAGGGGCCCCCGGAGGACAGCCTGGGGTAGAGGCAGCCACTAAGACTTTCCAGTCAGGGCACTTATCTACCCTACTGTCCTTACCTTTGATGGAGGTGACCCTGCAACCTCAGCTGAGATGGAGAGAAGTTAGTCTTCCCATGTCCCTGTGGAGATCTGCGTGCGCAGGTTCGGCTGCTACGGTTCACGGTGGGCGTTGGGGCAACTCGCCCTTGGTCGTGACTCCGTGCCCTCGCCCAGCAGAGTGGCCTGCCAGCCACCCTGTAACGAAGGGACAGTGCCCAGCGGGCTCCCAGGAGGTGGCGCCAGAGGACTGAGCAGTCTACAGTAGATTGGCGGAAGAGGCGGGCGATGGGCGTGGTTAAAGACGCCAGAGTACTGGGAAAGTGAGGGCGGGGAGAGGCCTGCTGGGGGCGGGACTAACGCCTCCGGGGAGTGCGGGGCGGGCAAGAACCCGGACAGGGCGGAAGTGTTAGGTTGTGAGCCTGACAGACCCAGCCCCTGCAGGTCCCATTAAGCACATTCCCGCGAGTTGCTGGGATTCAGATCCTAGCATTTGCTGTGCCCCTGCTCTCTTGGAAAGGAAAGCCGGAAGGGAATAGACAAGACTAGTGTGGGCCCCAGCTTCCAGATGCTTGCGCCCCTGGGGCCCCGGACAGCCAACCTTGAATTTGGATAGGTGTACTTGAGAAGCCACCCTTTGTGCACTCTCTTGCCAAAACTCTTAGCGCCTGCTTCGAGGCTCCCCGCGTGGAACCTGCGCTTGTTGAATTCTCTCGGTGTCGCACAGCCTGAGAGCTCCTGAGGGCACCGCCTAACGGCGCGGGGGAGTGTGGGTCTGAGACGGTCCTCGAAGCAGGCTAGACGCGTCCAGTTGAACGGTTGGGGTTCTCCTAGTCTATCCCCCTGCGGGATGACATGGCACTAAAAGCAGATGGCTGGTTGCTCACTCTTTCTTTGGGTCGACCCTGAAGTGGGGGCACCTGGAAGACCCAGGGAACACCTTAGCCAAGACTTCCACAGATCCAGGCACACACGGGGACAGCAGGGAACATCCAGTTGGCAGAGAGCCAGTGGTCCTAAGGCCAGGAATGATGGTTGTTATCTTCTGTCCTCATGGTAGTACAATCTTAGGCTGTCGAGGGCAAATTCCAAACTGGAATTCCACCAAAATGGTCAGGAGCTGAGGCCAGATTGGCCTTCTTCCCATGGAATTGCACTCAGTGGTCCAGGATCACAGTGCTTCCATTAGTACCTCTGTTGCAAGATCTTGGGCGAGAGACACAGAAAGTTTCAATTTATAACACCAAGAGATGAGGAGCTTCTCTGTGGGGTGAATACAGTTTATCTTTGGACTCAGTGGAGAGACTAGCTTTGTCTGGGATGAAATCTTTCTTGCTCAGGGAACACAATCCTGGTTGGCTGAACAAGGAGCTGGGTATCAGGAATATTTAAGGAGATGTCCTGTGCTCGTTTGAAGGGCAAATAGTATGAGGAGTGGGAAGCTCTATCTTCCAGGCTCCAGTGCACTGATGACAGTGCAAACAAGAGGCCAAGAAGGCAGTGACTGTGGTTTGCATGGATCTGGCTCAGTCCTTCAAGTCCTGCCCTGGGTCCCAGGCAGCACATCATCTCATTTTTGGATCTCTATCTTTCTCAGAGAGGTTCAGAGTCAGGCAAGGCTAAGCAAGGGTTTCAATTCACCCCATGAGCCTCAAGAAGATCTCTGGAGCAGATCTGGGAGTGAGCTCAGTTGTAATTAGCATTAGCAGATATGAGATCGGCAGCTTGGTTGAATACTTGGCCTTGCTGCTCTCTTGGTAACAGAAAGAGCACATCATTTGCCTAGCCTCAGTAGGAATTCTCAGTGTGCACTGTCAGCTCTTTACCAGAAAGATTGCCTCCCAGAGCTAACCCAGATGTTGTACTGAACTGATACCTACTCCCACCCAGCCGGGAACCTGGGGGAGTCAGGGAGGCTTCTCCTCAGACAAACCTGTTGCCCAAACATGACTTCAGCCCTCACAGTCTGGCTTGAAGATGTTGTGATGCTGCAGCCACACCCACCACTAGAGGGCAGGTTAGTGGTCCAGCACGAAGGGCTCTGAGTTGAGGTAGTTTGAGCAGGATTACAGGCAAAAGACTGGAGTTGGAGATCGTAAGTGTAGTGAAGACAGGGTAAGTTCAACAATCTTGGTACTTACTATATCTTTGGGGCCTAGTGAAATACTGTCCTCATTCTAGATCTCAAAAATTAGCAAATTTAACTGAATTGGCCAAGCATGGTGGTACATACCTGTGATCCCAGCACTCAGAAGGCTGAGTCAAGAGGATTGAGAGTTCAAAACCAGCCTGGACTACATAGTGAAACTCTGTCTCAGAAAATCCAAACAAACAACACCTGAAATTATTTATGATGGCAGAGACCTGAGGGACCTTTGCCACCAAGGTCTTATGAATCTTTCTACTTGCCATAGGGCGTTGACTTCACTGTCAGAGACTTATTCCTTGCCCTGTTCTGTCTATCTTTCCTGGAGGGTAGGAACCCTTCTGGCTGCTTCTAGGAGCTTCCTGGGCATTTATTAAAGATAGAAATGTAAACAAGCCCTACTATAATTTTTTCTGATGAGGACATAGATGGGCTCAGTGAAAAGAGTGGTCATGTGAGATTCCTAGTGGTATAGGTTGATTCTTAATAAATGTCCTTGGGTTTGCACTAGGACAGCCACAGAGGGGTCAGTAAGTAGGGCCTCTGCTAAAAGATTTCCTTGAAGACACTCAGAAGTGAGTCTGATAGAAGGGCCACCAAGCAAGCTTTCCATTCCCCTGAACTGTTTAGAGCCATGTCTGAATCTCTGTTGCCTGTGGTAGGACATGTGGGCTAGTATAAGGACACCTGGGCCTGTTCTCCCCCAAACACAGAACAGAGGGTGGCATTCCATGAGAACTGGGATTCTAGTGAAGAGGATCACAATAGGGATTCTGGTAGAATTGTCTGTAGTTTATTAGAAATGATTTGTGTGCTGTCTTTCTCCTGCAAAGAGAGCTCCTCGAGGCAAGTCTCACAGTCTTCTCAGAGCCAAGCACTGAGTAGGAGTTGGGTTTGCACAGACTATGGAGGCAGAATGCCTGAATGCATGAGTGAGAGAGGCAGAGCCAGCCCAGAGGCCTACCTCGGGGAGTGCAGAGGGGTGAGGAAAACAGCATGTTTTGACTTGGATGCTTACAACCTGGAGAAACTATGGCTTCATCATTTTTTCTTGTCATCACAAGCCTTCAGATGCATGTAACTCTTAATAGTAGTGGGACTTAATTAACATTCTTGGGAGCAATGCATGGGCGGTGGGGTTAGGCTGGTGGTAAATATTTCTGATGATTTTTACCGCCTCTTTTTCATATAATGCAAGTAAAAATTTGCACATTGCAACAGGAAGGAATTTGTGTCAGCAAAGTATCAAGCAAATTCTTTACCTTCTAGCCACATTCCCTTTTCTTGCTCCAGCAAGAGCCATGGCAGCTAAAGACGCCAGCACACAAGGAGGGTTATTTAGTCACTTCAGGTGGGCTCCTGAGCAGGGCAAAGATCAGGTCTCTTGTTTGTGGCCTCGTGCCAGACTGAGGCTGGCTTGGGGAGCTTCCTGATTCCCTGTGTTAGTGGAAGTGCCAACATATTTCAACAAGGAGGGAAAGCCTTTGGTTTTTTAGGCCTCTTTCCTTACCTCCTTCTTCAGTTTTGCTTCTCTTTCCCTGAGAGGAGTGGACCAGGGAGTCAGTTTCCTGAGTTGTTTCTCACTGGCATATAACACAAGCCTTAGCAGCATGGCAGGAAAAAGAGCATGATGATAAAAAGAAGGGTTCAGGGAACTCTGCAGATAGGAGCCAGCTCTCCCAGCCTCTCTGGAATAGTCCAAAGACTATGGTACAGTGTCATTCAGAACTGTCCTCAGTTATCCTTCCTTATTTTCATCTGCCTTTGGTTTCTTTGTCTCCTATTTTTTTTTTTGATGCCAAGGATTGAACTCACGACCTCACACTTGCCAGCCAGGCACTTGTGCTGCTGAGCTAAACCCCCAGCCCCTTGTCTCCTATTTTTAAAAAAAAATTTTTTTTTATGAGCAGGATATATTTATTGAGAGAAAGAAAGCTTCTGTCTGAGAGAGAGACAAGGGGTCCCGAGTGGGTTGCCTTTGTCTCCTATTCTTACTTGCAAAGTTTGTCGTTATTCTTCAGCCCTACAGATATCAATGTCTTTGTGTCCTGAGTCTCCCCGTGGCAGTTGCCACACTGAAGTCATCAGCCCAGAGTGAACTGGACTGTGTGGGGAAACAGGAAAGACAGAGTTTGACCCAGCTAACCTGGGAGGGAAGTGACTTCACCAAAGTAGAAAGAAGATAGCTTCAACTACTGAAGCTTGGGGAGCTGGAAAACTCCTGTAGGATATGCAACTCTATCTTGTCCCTGGTCAGGCAGCAGCTGGACCCAGGAGGGAATGGTCCTAGTAACACCACACAGGTGGTTTGTACAAACTGGGAGATTTGTTTTTTCACTGTCATAAAATTCAGTGAAGTGCAGTGAATTCTCCCAAATGATGACAGCTCATTAACAACCCCTCCATCAGGAGAAGCTGAATGCAACCTCAGCACTCTCCCTGTAACTAGTTAGGTCAGGACTCTAAATATGGTGATATAGGAGCTGCAGTCCAGTGTCTTTCTGGGGTGCTATTAAGCTTGGTTGTTGGTGGATCCCCTAAGAAATGCAGGTGAGGGAAATGCTTAGAGCCACATAGAAAACCAAGCTCAATCAGACCATGGGGTGATGAGACAAGTCAGACAAGGTCTTTCTAGGAAAAGGCCAGTCTAGGTGAAGAGAGAGAAAACGATGTGTGCGACAGGGTAAAAACTGGAGACTGAATCAGAACCCCAGACAACTAGAGTTCCTGGGCTGAATGCCAGGGATGGAAGTAGACAGCACAGGTGTGTTCTGGGGATGCTTCTCAGAAGCAATGGAACTACATGAATTTGAAAGAGAAAAAGCACCACTCATCTCAATTTCCTGGTCCCCCTGGGTCCACTATACTGTGCTCTTTGTCACCAAGGCAGCAAAGACTCTGGAGGTCTCCTTACAGCCAGGAATCCACTCTGAGGAAGACAACTCCCCAGACCCACTGGCTGGGTAAGGCTAATTACCCCCACAGGATCCAGAGGCATGTTGATTAGAATCTGTGGAAAGCCACAGCTCCTATGGCTTCAAAGAAAACAAAAACAATAAACATTCTTTTTGCTTTTCATTTAGTCTAACCCAGATGGACCGATGGCATTTATGAAGCCAGAACAGCCCGGGTTGGGACAAGTTCAGGCCACTGGCCTGCCCATAGTGCTTGTGTTTTCTTCCTCAAGAAGAAAAATATAGCAAGCAAACAAACAAACCACACACACACACACACAAAACATAAATCCCAGACCCCAACTAGAGAGAAAACTAATAGAGTTATCGTGTGTGTGCTAGGTTTTTGCCCTATTTTACTTACATCACCCACTCCACTGTTACAGTGCCCCTTATTTGAGGGACTGCTAATATCCTAACTCTGTACATTAGGAAATGGGAGGCAAAGAGATCTTAAGATTCCATCTCAGGAGTGGTAGGGCTGAGATGTGGACTCTTGTGAAATCTAAATATACACACGGAGTCAGACAGGAAGGTGAATCAGATATCCTGCGGGACAGGAGGAAACATATCAAGGATCATCATAATGCAGGCAAAGCAGCTTTCCTGAGCCCAGTAGTCTCAGGGAGGTGAGGTAGCTTTGCCTGAAGGGTGACCCATGAGGTCAGGAGAAAACACCAGGAAGCTGGGACTCTGCATTGCTTTTCTTTTGCCTGATTCATCCCAGAGTTTGGTAGGAGCAGCTAAGAACACAGGGGAAGGGCTTGGGTCTTGTTCCCAGAACTGACAGCAACTGGTCTGTCCCTTGGGGTGGCCATCATCACTCACTGGGATTCTTGGATTACTGCAGATCACATTAGAAATGCTGACATGCCATGTCATACATTCCTCATTACTAGAATTAAATGAGTTTATAAAATGGGTCCAAACTACTTAAATCCTCTACACAGTCACAATGCATGAAGCCACAAATGGTTTGGAATATCATCGGGTTCTTTTAGGAAATGTTCTCACTCAGGAAAGTGCCTGAGGTTTGTGTGAGAAGCAGATGGTCTTGAGTAGTGTACACTGGTCTGTAAACACGAAGAGGAAAACCACGGTCCTTCCTCTACACAGACTCTGGGGGCCACAGCACCAGGCCTCTGAGAAACATCAGCCATCTTTCTCATCTCCAAGGTCGCTGCAGAGGAGGCCTTCCAGCTTGTTTTAGGCCAGTCATGACAAACCATCTTTTCCCAAGGTGTTTCCTGAGATTCTAGTTGCGTGGGACTGGCCTCAGCTTGGCTCATGCTATCTGGATGGTCTTCGAAAGCTTTGCAGTTCCAGCTCCACCATCCAGGATTCGCTCTCCTTCCTTCTGCGACCCCATATTTCTCAACATCCCCTTGTCCAGTCATCTTTTTAACTCCTAACCATCTTTTGGGGCCACACACGTATAGTCCTTCTCTGAGGCCTGTCCTCATGACGCCCACCCTCTGTGGCACTCAGGTTACCAGGCAAGTTCCCACTACGGAGTTGTCTTGGTCAGAAACGAAACTGACTCCAAGCAGGGACCTGTGCTAAGCGCCAGAGGGAAGCAAAAACCAGGGACTTTCATTTCGGGCTCTGAGGGGCGCTGCCGCCAGCTCTGGAAGGCGCATGCGCACGCTCGCGGCGGCTTGCGGCGACCCGGGGTTAGCGCGTGCACACGAGTCGGCCCGGGCTGGCGAGAGCGCGCGCAGGGGAGCGTGCGCAGGGACGAGGCGCGCGGAAGGGGCATGCGCAGCACCGGACGGCAGCGCGAGCCGAGTTGGGAGATGGCGGCGCGGCACTGAGAGTGTGAGCATCGCCCGGGAGGCGCCGGCCCGGGCGCACTTCAACCCGTCTGCCCACCATGGGCAACGAGGCCAGCCTGGAGGGCGGCGCTGGGGACGGGCCACTGCCTCCCGGAGGCGCGGGTCCCAGCGCCGGGAAGCCACCTTCAGCACCATCCGGTGGCGGACAGCTCCCCACGGCAGCAGCGACGCGGGCCACCGCGGGACCGCCAGGCCCCGGCCCCGGCCCCGGCCCCGGCCCCGGCCCGGACAGGTAAGCGCGCATGTCGGCGCCAGGGCGGAGGCTGAGCCTGAGACAGGGGTCGGGGCCCAGGGTCTGGTGCACAGCGAGGTGCGACGTCGGGCGGCACTCAGCCCTGGCAGGTTGGCTGGAGCCCGGTGGACGTGGGACGTGGCCCTTCGTTTCCAATCGCCCTGCTTTGGCAAGGTAGGATGGCAAGCTCGGGGTAAGGCGGGGCCTGCAGACCAGACCGTGACTCCGTCACGAACCCTAAATTCTCTCTCCCCTAACGCCAGGTCCCAACCATTCGGGAGGGGCTTATGTAACCTTAGCCTGGGCCCACTGCACAGGGGCGCAATGGGATGGATAGGTCCTCCGTCTACCAGTGTCTGCATGTGTCCATTGTGCTGGGCTGAGGAAGAACACAATGGGAGTGGCTGTCAAAGAAGATAAGTGTCACTGCCAGGAACAGAGAGATCAGGAAAGAGTTGAACCATGAACTTGGTCTTACGCTTTCCTCAGGCATTTAGTGGTCGTGACCATCTTTGGGAAGAGGAGAATTGCCGACTGGACACCAGTGGGCACAACAATACAAGGAGAGTTGAGTGCAAGCCTGTAATCCCAGCACTCAGGAGGCTGAGATAGGAAGATTGATGTGAGTTCAAGACCAGCCTGAACTACAAAGCGAGACCCTGTCTCAAAACAAAAACAAAACCATACTGACAGGGTCACATGCTTTTACCAAGGCTTAGTGAAGAAACACTTTCAGGTGAAGCAAAAATGCTATTATGTAGTGCCAGATATATTCTTGTTGCCCACTGATTTAAATTATCACTTCAAACTAGTGGAAAGCTGAAACCCATGTAGAATTCTTCAAACAGAACATATCTGATCAAATACTGTGAGACCAGCATGTTTTAAGTGATTGCAAAGCCAGGTTTTACAAAAACAATCAAGTTGCAGTGAATGCACTGGAAGGGAATGCCAATATAAGTCAGAGACTGAGATGTCAGGAAAATTACCAAGAGATAACAGGATAAAATGGAAGGCAATATTTTTGCACCAAATAGACCTGAGAAGTAGCAACCCCACCCTGGTTGGGAGAACTTCCAGCTCCATATGAAGCTGATATATGTTGCCTTACCTTTTCTGTGTAGTAGCTCATAAACTCCAAGAGACCAAAATTTTTGCTTCTTCAGCTGTCCAGCTGTGCCTCTTGTGTGTTTATCTTCACAGAAGTCATTTCTTGGACAACTAACAATGACGAAGGGCTTTTATTTTATTTTATTTTATTTTTTTGAGACGGTTTTGTCATGTAGTTCAGGCTGATTTTGAACTCACTATACAGTCCAGGATGCCCTTGAATTAACGGTGAACCTCCTGCCTCAGCCTCCCAAGTGCTGGGATTGCAGGCATGCACCACCACACCCAGCTTGACAAAAGCCTTTTAATACCCTGAAACCTGTCACAAACAAGCCAGTCTGTACACACGTCTTTTAGAGGTGGGGTTTGTCCATTTTATACTAGCTATTACAGTAATGCAGTTGCATACGTAGCATATGGCTTTATCGCTGCAAACCCTGTCCATTGCTGTGCGTTGAATTGCATTTGGGTTTTAGCTTGAAGGAACCTCATTTAGGCTTCAGTGATCTTCCAAAGGAAAGCTTCTACACCCAAATGGAAAAATACCTTCATATTGGGCACTCTCTATACAGGAAATTTGCTGTTTCTCTCCTGGTAACTAAACAGGCTGCTCTGCTTGTAGTTTATCTGATGTTCTGGAACCAAGCATATGAAATTTTAGAAAGACTTGGGCAGCTAAGAGGGGCAGAAAGGAGGCTGGTGGGCACTGCTTCATATTCCTTTTTAGTGTTTCATTTCTGCTCCCATCTATGGCATCCCACTGCCAGGGGAGGGGAACCACAGTCTCCTGCTGGATTTAGCAGTCACACACTTGGCTGTGGGCAAGGCTTACACATGAGCCTGTGATGCCGACGTCCTGTGATTATCAGGCTCAGGAGGTCAGCTGGCTCTTTGGCACTATAATTCAGGACTGGGTTTATCATAGCACCTCAGCTGAGCAGACAGCTGCATGGTCTGCCTCTCCTTCAGCATTAGAATGGTTTCTACTTTCCCTCTGAGCACCTCAGGTACCTGATGCTAAATTTAGCATGTTGTATTCTGAGATGCTGCTGAACAGACTGGTCCATTGATGGAGAAAAGGCCCTGTGGCATGTGCCTGTTGGCATTCAGGAAAGAACATTGGCACAGGGACGTATCTGTTTCCAGCAAGAATGTAGATTTTGGAGCGATCAGAAGCCTCATAGAAGTGGATAGAGGGTGAGATAAAGGGGTGATCGTTTTTCTAACTCCAAGGGGAACAAAACTCAAGTTCTAGGAGAGTTCCTATTGCCATATTATCTCTTGTCACCCCAGGTTAAATTAATCTTCTCATCCTTATGCTGTGCTATCTTGGGTGAGAGGTAGTTACATAGCCTGACTTGAATTCCACAAGTAGCAGTGACACTACCATGGTATTGCCTCTTAGTCCATTGGGACGATAGTGTGCTTTGGGCACCAGAGAGTTCCTCAAGGAAGTGTTTTGTTCTCTGGGTCACTGCATACAGTTACATAGGCTGTCTTTGTTAAGGAGTACCATATTGAGAGAAGGCTGAATTCTGTTTTGGGCTCACTTTCTAAGCTGATATGGACAGCACCTAGTAGAAGAAGACATTCATTCACTTATGGAGATGGGAATGTAAAGTGGGCTATGCAAATTAATGGACTAGACTCACTTATACATACTTATACATATACCCATGATACACTACCAGATAAAGACAAAAACTTGTCAGTACCCCAGAAAGTACCTTGTAAAAAGTTTAATGACTGAACCATATAGACCAGTGGCAGCTGTTCTCACCTACAACAACCCTGTGGGTTTGTATATATTTTAACATTGCATGTTGATCTTCAGTCAGTTAGCTAAGATACATTTACCAGCATCAAGAGCAAGTATTGGCCTTGGCATCATGAGTGTGTAGAAATGTGTGTGGTACTATCTTCCAGCATTCATAGTCTCTTGCATACTAGAGGTTGAACCTGGGGGACATTACCATTGAAGTATATGCCTAGCCCTTTTTATTTTTAATTCTGAGACAGAGTTTCACTAAGTTGCCCAGGCTGGCCTGGAACTCATGATCCTCTGTGGTCAGACTCCTGAGTCAGACTCCTGAGTAACTGAGATTACAGACATCTGCCACTGTGCCAGGCTCAGAGAGCTCTTGAAGAGCCTAATCATGAAAAAATCCTAGGAGAGATATTGTGGGCAGCATAGTGTCTGAGAAGGTTCAAATAGGCAGTGTTTACAGAAGGATTGTCAAGTGGTAAGAGTGGAGATACAGGGCTAGGCTTCAGGAGGAGAGAGACCCAAGGGATCTGGGGAAAAAATGGTAGAATTAGGAGAGGTAAAAATGGCATGAAGATTGTGGTCTACACTGACAGGGACATTGGTAGAGAATGAGGCTGAGTTCAGGGGACTGAGAAAGAGCTGGGGGTAAAGCCAGGTGAGATATCTTTCACCATCCAAATCTGTGATCAGTTTACTTCTAGCCCATAAACCATGGAAACACCTTAAACTAAAGGCAACTGGGCACAGATAATCTTAGTAGAGGCTGTTCTGAGAACAGCATTCTTTTTTTGTATAGATTTTTTTTTCTTTTGAAAAAAATACAGCCAAACAAAACAAAACAGGGTAGAATCAATCACAACAAAACAATGAACATGGTACATAACTTCTAAACAACAGCATTCTTTTTTTAAATGGGCTTGTTGGGCATAGCATCTCTAGTCTGGGATTAGCCAGACTTGATATATTAATTAACATCAGGGTTTAGAAAAATCTGGGCAGATATTGTGAGGATAAAATGAAATGACTCAATTTCCAGGTTTGGAAATGGCTCTCATCATTTAGACACTGCGTGTGTGTGTGTGTGTGTGTGTGTGTGTGTGTGTGTTACTAGGGATCATATTCAGGCACTCTGTACCAGTTACATGCTCAGCCCTTTTAATACTTAGTGTTCAACTAGGTTGCTCAGGTGGGACTTGAACTTGTAATCCTTCTGCCTCAGCCTTCCTCAATACTGGGGTTATAGGTCATTTGGAGATCTTTATTAGCCCCCTGGCTGGTTTTTCAGTGAGGGCATGTTATTAGGTATGCACTAAAGTGACCTCACATTTGAATGGTAATGATGTCAAAATTTTACCTTAAGAGGGCAACCATTTTTGTATTTTTTTTTTGGTCAGGGAGAAAAAAAGATAGTTTTGTTGAGATAGTTGTTGCCAGTATTAGTAGAACTGATAAGAAGTCATTGATTTTTAAAAATTATATGTGGGCATAGTGTTGCACACCTGTAATCCAAGCATTCTGGGTGGCTGAGGCAGGAGGACAACAGGTTCAACCACAACCTCAGCCATTTAGGGCTTTAGCAAGACTGTCTCAAAATCAAAAGTAAAGATGAGCTGGGGATATAGGCCAGTGTAAAGATCCTGGGCTCAATCTCCTGTGCCTGGAAGAAGAAATTATAATGCAGCAATTAGGAGGTGGAAAAAGGCTGTATATATGTATATGTATATAAAATCTTAATGTATTTCAAACATAACATGAAAGTAGAGCGAATAGTCTAGTGAGCCCCCATGTTCCTATTGCTCAGACACAGCCATTATCAACTTGTATCCAGTTCAGTTTCATCTATCTCCCTCCCACTTCCTACAGAAGCAAATCCCAGACACCCCTCCTTTCCATCATCAGTGTTTCAGTATGTGTTCCTAAGAAGTAAGGGCTTTGATTAAACATGACCTTAATTAATCTAAATAGATAACAATTTCTTCTTTTTTTTTCTTCTGTTTTTGTGGTGTTGGGGATTGAACACAGGAGCCTCACACTTGCTAGGCAAGTACTTTACCTTGGGCTACATTCCCAGCTCAATGATCTCTTCTTAATCTCAGCGAATACCCAGTCATGATTAAGTTTTTTCTTTTTTTCTTTCTTTTCTTTTGTCTTTTTGAGACAGGGTCTCACTATGCAGTTCAGGCTGGCCTTGAGTTCACTTTGTAGCCCAGGCTGGTCTCGAACTTGTAATGATTCTCCTGCCTCAGCTGCCCAAGTGCTGGGATTATAGGTGTGTACCACCATATCCGGTGCTTCAGTTTTTCTAGTTGTCTTATGAATTAGTCTTACAATCAGTTTCTTTGAATTGTGATGCATTTGACTAATATATCTCTCCAGTTTGTTTTCTTTTTTCTTTTTCATTTATTTATTTATTTATTTTTGAGAAAGCGTCTCATTCTGTAGTTCAGGCTGGACTTGAACTTACTTTGTAGCCAAGGCTGCCCTCGGATTCACAGAAATCTTCTTGTCTCACCCTCCTGAGTGCTGGGATTCCAGACATGTGACACCATGCTTGGCTTCCAGTTTTTTTTTTTTTTTTTTGGTACCAGGAATTGAACTCATGACCTTGCGCTTGCCAGCAGGCACTTGTGCCACTAAGCCAAATCCCTGGCCTGGCTTCCAGTTTTTAAAAAATCTATAGATTCTCTCTTGCTCTTTTTTTTCTCTTGTGATTTATATGTTAGAGAACTGTGTTATTTGTCTTGTGCACTGTTATATTTTGGACTAGGCTGATTGTATCCCCAGGGTGTCATTTAAGATGTTCCTCTGTTCTTTATTTTTTCCCTGCAAACTGGGAATTAAATTTACAAACTATTTAGATTTATATTTCCTCCTCTTTCTCCTCCTCCTCTTCCGTTTCTTCTTCTTCTTCCTCCTCCTCCTCCCCTTACTTCCTCTTTTTCATACTCATTTTTCTGCAGTGCTGGGGACTGAACCTAGGACCTCACACATGTTAGGCAAATACTCTTATCACTGAGCTGTAACCCTCAGCCCACATTTCATTCTTTTGGCCAACAAATTCTAGCTTTTTTTTTTTTTTTTTTGCGGCACCGGGGATTGAACTCACGACCTTGTGCTTGCCAGGCAGGCGCTTAGGCTGCTGAGCTAGATCCCTGGCCCTCTAGCTTTTTTTTTTAAAGAGAAAAAAATAAAACAAAATTTCAAAACAAGATGATTAGAGGGTAACAACGGTTAATACATGGCGTAGTGTTATCTTTAAATTACTCAGAGGATAACATAGCAGCAATTAATTGACCCACGTTAGCACAAACCTTTCTTTTAAATGAACTAAGAGAAATTAGTAGTATAACTATCTTAACTTTTGTATATTTATTTTTCTTTCTTTTCCCTTCTTTCTTTTCCCCATTCCCCCATCCCAGTTTCCCTTTCCTTTTGAAGCTTCTTCCCATTTTACAATATCTATTGTACATTTTGGATCATATTTACTCTTTCAGCTTCTCACACTAGGGAGACAATACAGTGGTTACACATGTGTGTCTGGTTTATTTATGAGTATGGTCTCGAGTTGCATTCATTTACCTACAAAAGTCTTGAGTTTGTCCTTTATGGCTGAGTAGTACTCCACTGTATAAAAATATCACATTTTTCTTATCCATTCTTCAGTTGATGGACATTTGGATTGTTTCTAAGATTTAACTATTACGGATTGTGCTGCTATAAACATGGGTGCACATATATTGCTGGGGTATGATGTTTTTAATACTTCTGGGAAGATACCCAGTAGGGGAATGGTTAGGTCAAATTGGACCTCCAATCCTAGTTTTTTAAGGAATCTCCACACTAATTTTCACAGTGGTTGCACCAGTCTACACTACCTCCAACAATGGAGAAGGGTTCCTTTTTCCCCACAGCTCCTCCAGCATTTGTTATTGCTTGATTTCTTGATGATAGCCATTCTTTCTGGGGTGAGGTGGAATCTCAGTGTTATTTTAATTTGCATCTCTCGAATGACCAGTGATGTGGAACATTTTTTCACATATTTATTTGCTGTTTGTATTTCATCTGAGAAGTGTGTGTTCATCTCAGATTCCCATTTTTGGATTGAGTCTTTAAATCTGGGAGGACTGATTTTTTTAGTTCTTTATATGTTCTTGATAGTAATCTTTTGTCTGAGGAACAGCAGGGAAACATTTTCTCCCACGTTGTGGGTTGTCTCTTCACTCTGTTGTGGTTTCTCTTGCTGTGCAAAAGTTTTTCAGTAGGGTGAGATCTCAGTTGTTGATTCTTTGTGATACTTCCTGTGTAATCTGGGTTTTGTTCATAAAGTCTTTGCTTACACCTATGTCTTCAAGAGTTTTACCTACTCTATCTTCTAGCAGATTTAATGTTCCTGTTTTAATATTAAGATCTTTGATTCATTCTGATTTTAGCTTAGTATGTGGTGAAAGATATGTGTCCAGTTTTAATCTTTGGTGTGTGTAGAGCCAGTTTTTCCAGCACTATTTATTAAAGAAGCTATCTCTCTTCCAGTGAATGTGTTTGGCACCTTTGTCAAAGATAAGGTAGCTTAGTATGGAGTTGTAGTATGGAGCTTAGCTGGAGTTGTTTCTGTATCTTCTAATCTTTTCCACTGATCTTTGGAGCTGTTTTTTTTTTCCCCAGTACCATGCTGTTTTTATCACAGTAACTTTATAGTATAATTTCAAGTCAGGGATTGTGATGTCCCCATCTTGTCTTTGTTGCCCAGGATTTCCTTTGCTGTTCTAGGTCTCTTCTGGATCCAGATGAATTTTAGGATTTTTTCTCTAATTCTGTGAGATATGCTGTTGGAACTTTGATTGGGATTGCATTGAATCTGTATAACAGTTTTGGAAGTATGACCATTTTCACTATATTGGTTCTTCCTACCCAAGAGCACAAGATGTCTCTCCATTTTCTAATATCCTCTTCAATCTTCTTTTTCAGAGTACTGTAGTTTTTGATGTAGAGTTCTTTTACCTCCTTTGTTAGATTGATTCCTAGGTATTTCATTTTTTTGGATGCTATTGTAAAAGGTATTGTTTCCCTGATTTCTCTCTCAGTAAGTTTGTTATTCGTATACAGGAAGGCTATTGATTTTTTTTTGAAAAGAATACAATCAAACAAAACAAAACAGAGTAAAGTCAACCAAAACAAGGCAATGAACATGGTACATGACTTTTAAACAGGGTAAAAAGCAATTGGTAAGGCTACCATAATGCCTCTTGTTTTCTGCAGTATACCTGCCCATACCATCAGGGATAAGTAAAATCAAACAAAATACAACAAACTAAAACAGTAGAAACAAAACAAAACAAACAAAACAAAACAATGTAAGCAATACAGAATTTTCAAGATATTAGCAAAACAGCATTGGCTACCATAATAGTTGTTATCTTCAGATTAGTTGCCTACACCTTCAGACATACTACAATCAAACCATACAGAATAGAGTAAAATCAATCAAAACAAACAATGAAAGCCATACAGGGTTTCTAAACAAGCTAATTGGACATCCTCGATGGCTGCAATTATATATTTTGTTATCTTTAAAATAGATGTCTATGCCATCAAGTATAATAAAATCAAACAAATCGGAATGAAATGAAACTAATCAGAACAATGAATACAACCTAAATTTCAAATCATGATAATAGATTAATAGCGGTCATTTCTTTCACTTTTTAGATAATTCCTCCCCTTTAACTTTCCCAATATGTATTGTGCATTTTGGATCCCACTAACACCTTTAGTTTGTTATGCTATGGAGACAACACAAAATTCACCCTTGTGACTCTGGTCCATTACATCCATGAGCACTATTACCAGTTACCTCTATCTACCTACAAGAGCCTTGAGGTCATCTTCCTTTATAGCTGAGTGGGTTTCCACCCCATGAAATCCCATGTCTTTCTTATCCATTCTGCAATTAATGGGCAGGATATCCCTATTTTTCCCCCGCTCTGGCTCCCTGTCACATAGGGCATTGTTCTCTCTCCTTTGACTTTCAGACAATGAATTTTCTTTCTAGCTAAATGTGTTTCTTGCATAGAGCATATTGATGGATCCTGTCACCTGATCCATTATGCCTCTTTTTCTTTCTATTAGTGCCTTGAGGCCCTTTTTCACTGTATTGTCTCTGCCATGCTATTTTCCTGCCATTGGCTCCCTATTTTTCCTCTCCATTCAATCGACTGGCCCCACTTGATGGTCCCCCTCTGACATTGTTCCTGAGACCGTGGTCTTTTTTCTCTCTCTCTAAAATGTCCTTTAGTAATCTTTGTAGGGTTGGTTTGGTGGTCATGAATTCCTTGAGTTGTTCTTT
>RJWT010014854.1:0-20798 GCA_004365215.1 Cuniculus paca
ATTAGTTTCATTTTATTCTGATTTGTTTGATTTTATTATACTTGATGGCATGGACAGCTATTTTAAAGATAACAAAATATATAATTACAGCCATCGAGGATGTCCAATTATCTTGTTTAGACACCCTGTATGGCTTTCATTGTTTGTTTTGATTGACTTTACTCTATTCTGTGTGGTTTGATTGTAATATGTCTGAAGGTGTAGGCAACTAATCTGAAGATAACAAATATTATGGTAGCCAATGCTGTTTTGCTAGTATCTTGAAATTCTGTATTGCTTACATTGTTCTGCTTTGTTACGTTTTGTTTTGTTTCTACTGTTTTAGTTTGTTGTATTTTGTTTGATTTTACTTATCCCTGATGGTATGGGCAGGTATATTGCAGATAACAAGAGGCATTATGGTAGCCTTATCAATTGCTTTTTACCCTGTTTAAAAGTCATGTACCATGTTCATTGCTTTGTTTCGATTGACTTTACTGTGTTTTGTTCTGTTTGGTTGCATTCTTTTCAAGATAATAAAAAAAAATATGTTCTCTAAGTATAAATTCATGTATATTTTTCTTTTTAAAAATTATAAATGATTATGTTTGAGGCCTGTTAAATGTATTCATAGATTGTTGATAAATATATCTATGTATAGTATTGATGTAAGATTAAAATATATCTTTCAAAAAAATTTTAGAGTAATTCCTTGAAATACAATAAGTATGTGAATATTGAGAATTATTTTGAACTATAGGTCAATGAGCTATAAAGAGTTTTATATAATAAGTCTCAAACAGATTGAGAGTTTTTTTAATCATTTTAAGATATTTTACAGTTAATAATTTGTACAATCAAAACTCATGTAATACTCTAGTAACGGTTCATATTAGAAAAAAATCTTTTGCTATAGTGAGTTAATAGTTAAGATTTTTCTTGTCTCTTAATGGGTTTATGTGACCTAAAGCTAATAGTTTAAGAAATACTAAAATACTTGTTTGCATCTCTACTAAACTGTTATCTTACTGCCTAGTCTTTGCTTTAGTTAAGTACTTGAGATGCAATTTTTTAAAACCTGCCTTGTTTCCACAGAATTATCTGCAAGTCTCAAAACAAAGATTTGTTTTTTAAAAATGTGTCTTTTCCTGCCCCAAGTAGGATAGGTTTTTTTTTTCCCTAGATATACAGTGTTTACACCAATGTATGACATTTAAATTAGGGACACTTGTATAAGTTATAGTATGATATTCAAACTAGTGAAAATAAACATGTATGGTTGCATCATTCTGTAATGGTCTAAAAGTTATGTATGGAATCAGTCATATACCTTAACAGCATATCTTTTGAATGAAACATTTCTAATGAGAGACAGTTTGTTAGAAAAATGAGAAAGAATTAAAAATTTAATGCCAGGAATAATGTCAGTATGTTTATATTTAAAACCAAAATGCTTAGGATATTGATCTGGAGGGATGGGAAAGGACTGGAATTTAAAACAAAGCTTTAAAAAATACTTTTACATTTCTCAAAATAATTTCTTGAGCTGTCTATTTGGTTAGGTTTAGTATTTATCAAAATTCCAATTTACAGAGTTGATATTCACTTAGATATCTGTTTAAAGCTTTGTTTTATAATTCTTATCACATAAGCTAGCATTATGTATTACTGGCCTTATTTTTAAAGTGTTATTGTCCAGGAATAATGCAGTCAATTGTGATTTTTTTCTTTACTATGCTGTAAAAGAAAATAAAATATTGTGCTAAATTTCTACCTTGTGTGTTGCTTATAATTCACTTGAAAAATCAATATTTGTCTTGGTTGATAAAAGCTACTCTCAAGAGACATTCAAAGTTTATGTTCTTTTTTTATTAGTACATAACAATGACATTACTTGTGGAAAGTTGTTACATGTATTGTAAGTCATTATATATACATATTAGTACATGTTAGGGAATTACTCATTGTAATTCTTTTTGTATCCCCTGTCCCTTTCCTATATCTCCATGTCTTGCTCATAAAAATGTGTGTTTTCAGATAATAAAATAAACATTCATTATTGCACAGGTTATTGAAAATGTTTACATCTTTTCATCTTTACAGCTAAAAAACCCTGAAGTTATTACTAAAGTATAATTTTTGGCCTTTGTAGTAGCAAATTATGTATTTTCTCCTAAATTGTTGTTTATATTGATTTACAAGACAAGAGGACTGTATGATTTTGCTCAATATAACTTTCGGACAAAACTAACTTGGTCTGAAAGAAGTATTAGTTTTCTTTAATGAATGTCATTACTCACTGCATCCTAGTTCAAGTCTACTTTACAAACTGCTTTGCTCTTACTGGCTTGGTTTCTTTCTTTTCATAAGCTTTGTACATATTGTTTGTATCTTGTGTGCTAACTTTATAATGTATTGATTGGATTCAAGAGTGGACTCTAGGTAAATGCAACCTGAGAGGCACTCTTTCTAAATCTGTGATAATGCTCATATTTGGCCAGAAGTGTTTTATGGCAATGACTCCAATCACCTGTCATGTCTCCCCTAAATGATTACTACTGGGAAAGCTACCTCAGCACCAAGGGACAAGGGCACAGATAGTTCATTGTCAGTGCCTTCAGAAAAGAAAGAAATGTATTGAGATAAAAAAAATAAAAAAAGGGCAATCATGAGCATAAAAGAGTCTCCTGTGTGTCAACCCTACCAAAAATAAATAGAAGTATAAACATTAAGAAAAAGAGTTTTTATGCATGATTGCATAAAATCACATAGCACCTTCTGGAAGGTGTTATCTACTGTATCTGAACTTTAGCTTTCACAATTTGTAGTGATATATATCCCAGTGGAAGCATCCAAAATGAGTATCTTATGCTCTAGCTACCCAACATTACCCAGTCAGCTAAATGATATGGCATCTAAAGGCCCTCAAAACTGAGGGATGGACTAACCAAAGTGGAGTTTCAAGCAGCTCTACAGAATGAAACCACTAAAGTTATATTTTCTTATTTGACATAAGCAGGCTCTCCAAATTTTCTACTGATGAAAATATAAAAAACACTCACTCTTCTTCTGAACCCAGAACAAGTGACAGACTATGGAGATGCTGGCCTGAAGAAGCTGGAAAACAGTTTCCTTCTAAGAAGAGAGACTAATTAGCTGTTATGGTTGATACACTGTGTCAATTGAGCAGATTAGAAGTTTAACTGAGAGACTCAGCAGGGAGCCCGGGTTCTTACTTTTTAAATATCCTCATCCTGTGCAAAGGAGGGAAAGGAGATTTTGTAAGTGTTAAACCCACCCTGAAAGGGTGGGGCGCTGTGTACAATATAAGGGAGGAGAAGAGGCTTGGGCTTCTGCTCTCTTTTTTTTTTTTGCTCTGGCTGCTGCCTTGAGCCCCAGTGCCCTGCCACCCTTCCTTGGAGCCAGCTGATTATGGACTGAAATCTCCAGAAACTGTAAGCTAAATAAGCCTTTCCTTGCTTCACTTTGGGTGTCAGGTGTTTCGTCCCAACAACGAGAGAAAAGTAACCAGGACATTAGCTGAAGATGCCTAGAATTCATTCTCTCTCTGTTTTCCCTCCTCTGAGTTTCTCACTGTAAAATTCCCATTCAAAACTAGCAAAACTAAGTAGTGAGATTATGAATTGAGGTAAATGGCAGCCTCCGTTTCTTCAGTGGGAGCACTACATAAAGTTTCTATCCAGTTGGCTGTTACAGCACATGCCTGTAATCCCAGGACTCAGGAGGTTCAGGCAGGAGGATCACTGTGAGTTCACAGACAGCCTGGGGTATAGTGTGAATTCAAAACCAGCGTGAACTACACACTAAGAGCCTGTCTCAAAAAGTCAAAACACAAAAAAATTTTATACTCTTTTTACCAAAATAAATGGATTTTTAAAATTTTGAACAGTGCTAAACAAAAGAACCTAAACTTATGAATCTATGCGACTGGCAGTACACCTCTACAGGTTCTATACCTCTACAATGACTATGCCTCTAAAATTTCCATCCAATTCTGACACAATATTGGGAATGTGTCTGAACCCATTGGCATAGTGGCTCAGTTTTCCTGAAAAGGTAAAGAGAACATGTAAATGCCTGCCCCAGTGATGGAAAACCTTCTAGAGACCAAGAGCCCAAACTGCAACCCAAAATCCACTTATCTGTTGCAAACAGTTAACACAGCAATTAAACTTAAATGTCCAGATGCTGGGGTGATGCTGAGACAACTTGGCTCATGTGTCAACAGTGAGGGCTCTGCATGTCCATTGCAGCATGTAAGCCATAGTTTTATCACCCCTACCCTATACTCTAAGCAGCTTGTGACAGTGTTCTATTAGAATGATGATGGAAACTTCAAAATACGGGACAAAGTAGAAAATTTACATTTCGTTAGTTGATTTTTAGTTCATACTTTTCTAATACAGTAGAGAGTAATTCTTTACAAGTTTTAAATCCATGTGAAGTTCATGGAATCTTCTTTTTCTGCTTCATAAGAAAGCAGAGAAGGAAAACAAGGACTTTCCTGGTTTATTCTTCAAAAGTTCAAATTGAGAATATTTGTCTCATTTAAATCATCACTGTTTATATAAAGTAGGTTAATAAGCTGTAGAGGGAAGCAGAGACTTATGTCCAGTGTCTTGAAGTTGAAGTCTATCTTGAGCCTAAAGAAGAGTCAAGAAGATCCCTTTAGTGTACTCTGGGCTGCAGACTTCCCTGGCCCAGAAAAGTTTTACAAGCAGAGGTGACAGGAACAAGTTTCAGAGCAGGGGACAGCAGGTGAGTCATATGAAGGTGGTACTGGGGCTTTCATGTCTCCGAAGGTCCTTCTGACTTCGGTGGGACTATTTCCTGCAAAATGGTCCTGATATGAAAACTGTTACTTGAGTCAGACTGGAATATTAATGTATTAAAGAGGGCCGGGGATTTAGCTCAGTGGCATAAGCACCTGCCTGGCAAGTGCGAGGTCATGAGTTCTATCCCTGGTACAAAAAAAAAATATTCAAGGAATGTGTAAAGAGTAGTCAAGGAGAAGGACTCATATATGTAGTCTTCTCCACAAAGGTTTCATGCAACTGGCAGTTTTAGTTTAGACACCTCACATGAATTTTATTAGCTTTTTGTTGCTGGGACAAAGTACTTGATGACAGTACTGAAGGAAAAATTTTTATTTTGTCTTAGGGTTTCAGAGATTTTAGTCTGTGATTGCTGTCTCCACAGCAGAAAACTCATGGTGAATAGAGTGAAGAAAGTTAATGAACATATGATAGCCAGGAAACAAAGAACAGGGAAAGAACCTGTGGGGAACAAGCCAGAGGCCAGATATTGTCCCTCATATCACACTCGACTCAAATACACCTTGAAGTATGTTTTACTAAAATTCTATGTATCTTTCAGCCAACAAGTGGTTAAAAAAGAGTATATTGTGACACTAAGTAATACTTCCTGTGTACTGAATATTAAATTGTTGGTAGATGACAATTCCAACCTTTGAGGAATGAACTACAGGGCATGGGTAACAAACAGTCTGAAATCTTTAGGATTTGCCTTAACTCCAGCAAATGATGAACTGTGGAGTCCTTTTAAGCAATCATTCTTCCCTTCATAAATGGGAACATGTTGATTTTCATAGATTTTCTTTGACCCCCTGTATGAAGTAGGCTGTCTTTCTGAGGCAGTTGGAATATTTGCTTTTCTTTATTTTGACTGCTTTGCAGAGTATTACTATCATTTCACATTTCCTTCACTTATTCATTAATTGTATTCCATTTTGCCATATATTTATTTTCTCGACTTACAATGAGTACACTGAGAAACGAAGTGTGAGAAAGACTTATTCCCAAAGCCAGCAGCCTCATTTCAAATTTTTGTCCTCTCACGACATCAGGTGTTTGTTTTATTATATGGTGTCTGTCCCTGGTTTTGATGTAAGAAGAGTCCCCAATAAAGATTTTGTTAGAGACTCCTGCAGTGGACCCCAATCTCCTGCAAGATGTTACAACATAAAACAAAAAGAAAGAGCACGACAAAATGGTGACGCAACAGGGAATTGAGATGACCCGTTTTTCAAAGGGAACAAAAGGCCATGAGGCAGCCAGAACCTCAGTATTTAATGATGACATTTGGAAAGGAGGAGAGTGATATAAACATCAAGATATAAAAGTTTAATGTGAGCATGGAGGGAGTCGCCACAACAACGGCTATGGTGGCTCCCTGAAGACAAAGGGTGAGGTTTGAGCTTAAATGTATTTGGATGGGGGAGGGCACAGTGTGGCTGATGTAACTTGCTCAACATGATGAAGTTGAAGGGGATAGGATCATTTTTGGCACATGCAGGCTTTGGCAAAGGCAACTGGGAAGAAGAAACCATAGGGGTTTCTGTGCTGAAGAAGCTAGGCACCATTATGACTCAGCATTAGACTGTCACCAGGATGACTGGACAAGTCTTGGGAGGGGCACCTGCCACAAAAAAGGACCTAATGACTGAGTTTCAGGATAAATGTCTAAATTGAAAGAAAAATAAGTCTTCATATCCACAAGGGTATGGATTTTTATGACATGTTTGACCCACTGCTTTTCCATAAGTCTTTTACATTCCTTTGATCACCATGAGAAATCCCTGCTAAGTACAGCAGACCTGTGAATGCTTTCAGGTCATCTAGTGTGGTGTCATAATGAGTACATTTTTGAGCATAGCTATTTGTGCATACAGAACATTTCACGTGTATTTCAATCTTTGTGCATTTCACAGCATCTTGTAGCATTTTGTCTGTTACACTTTCCAACACTGAATGGAAGTGCTGGCATTCTGTCTAATACATTTCAATCCTGAAAAGACCTTCACTATATTTTTTTGACATTTTTAAAGAAAAAAATAAAATCAATGGCACAAAGCTTCTAATTAAGATTGTGAGAGAGTATCAATGCTTAGTACATTGTGTATTATTTTCAAAGTAGTTGCTCCTATTGCAAGCTACAGGCATGAAAAATTGGTCTAACAATACAGGCACACACTTTTCTTTTCAATGAACTAATATTAATTAGTAGTATAACTATCTTAACTGCTTTGTGTGTAATTTGTTTATTTATTTTTTATTTTTCCTTTTCTCTTCATTTTCTCCTTTACCCCATCCCAGTTTCTCTTTCCTTTTGAACAGCTTCCTTCCACTTCACAACATCTATTGTACCTTCTGGTTTTCAGTTACACTAGGGAGACAATACAATGTTTGCACATGTAAGTCTGATTTATTTCACTTATGAGTATGGTCTCAAGTGGCATCCATTTCCTTATAAATGTCTCAAGTTTATCCTTCTTTATGTCTGAGTAGTACTTCATTGTATAAAAATACTACATCTTTTTTATCCATTCCTCAGTTGATGGGCATTGGGTTGTTTCCAAGATTTAGCTATCAAAAACTGTGCTGTTATAAACATAGGTGCACATATATCACTGTGGTATGATGTTTTTAATTCTTCTGAGAAAATACCCAGAAGTGGAATACCTAGGTTGAATGGGACCTCTGATCCTAGTTTTATGAGGAATCTTGATAATAATTTCCATAGTGGTTGTATCAGTCTACACTCCCACCAACAGTGGAGAAGCATTCCTCTTTCTCCACAGTCCCACCAACATTTGTTGATTTCTTGACAGCAGTCATTCTTTCTTGAGTGAGATGAAATCTCAGTGTTGTTTTAATTTGCATCTCTTGGATAATTAATGTTGAACATTTTCTCAAATATTTATTTGCCATTCATATTCCTTCATCTGAAAAATGTGTATTCATCTCAGCTTCCCATTTTTGGATTGGGTCTTTGATTTTGGATTGGGTCTGATTTTATTCAATTCTTTATATGTTCTAGATACAGGTCCTTTTTCTGAGGGAGAGTAGGCTAAAATTTTTTCCCACTCTGTGGGTTGTCTTTTCACTCTGTTGGTGATTTCTTTTGATCTTCATAAGTTTTTTTTTAATGAGTTTCCAGTTGTTGATTCTTTGAAGTGTTTCCTGTGCTGTTTGATTTCTGTTTGTGAAGTCTCTACCTACACCTGTGTTTTCAAGAATTTTACTTACTTTCTCTTCTGGTAGATTTAGTGCTTCTATTTTAATATTTAGATCTTTGATCCATTTCGATTTTAGTGCACGGTGATAGACATGGGTCCAGTTTTAGTCTTCAGCATCAGTTTTTCCAGCACCATTTATTGAAGAGGATATTTTTCTTCCAGTGAATATGTTTGGCACCTGGGTTTTTCTTTGCTGGTAAGTTTTTAATTATATTTTCAATATGATTAACTGATATTGGGTTATTTTGAATTTTTATAACTTCTTGATTCAGCTTTGGCAATTCATATATATCTAGGTTTTTTGTTTTTTGTTTATTTTTCTTTCATACTGGGGATCAAACTCATGACCTTGCACTTTCCAGGCAAGAGCTTGAGCTGCTGAGCTAAATCCCTGACCCTCGTACATATCTAGGAATCTGTCCATTTGTTCTGTGTGTTTCATTCTATGAGAGCAAAGGTTTTTGAAGTAGATATTGATGATCTTCTGAATTTTCACAGGATCTGTATTAATTTCACCCTTTTCATTCCTCAATGCATGGATTTGAGCCTTTACTTTTTTTTTGATAAGGTTGGGTAAGGGTTTATCAATTTTATTTATTCTGTCAAAGAAACAACTCTCTGATTCATTAATTCTTTGTATTGTTTTCTTGGTCTCCATTGCATTAATTTCTCCCCTGACATTTATAATTTCCTCCCGTGTAGGGCTTTGGGTTTGTCTTCCTCTGCTTTTTCTAGAAACTTAAGGTGAAACATTAGGTTATTTGTGGTCATTCTGTTTTCTTGATGTGAGAATTCATTGCTATAAATTTCTCTCTTAGGACTGCTTTCATTGCATCCCATATGTTCTGGTAAGTTGTATATCTGCATTCTCATTTAGTTGTAGATACTGTTTAATTTCTTCCTTTATTTCTTTTGTGACTACTTATAGGTTGTTTGGGAGAGTGTTATATAATTTCCATGAGTTTATGGAGTTT
This sequence comes from Cuniculus paca, assembly GCA_004365215.1. Classification (NCBI taxonomy): domain Eukaryota; kingdom Metazoa; phylum Chordata; class Mammalia; order Rodentia; family Cuniculidae; genus Cuniculus; species Cuniculus paca. The sequence goes on from RJWT010014854.1 coordinate 9,013, forward strand.
TTGCAGTTTCTTTTGCTATTAATTTCCTATTTCATTGCACAATGATCAGATAGTATTCATAGGATAATTTCAATTCCTTTGCATTTACTTAGGAATGTTCTATGGGCTAGTATACCATCTATTTTAGATAATGTCCCATGTGCAGCTGAGAATAGTGCGTACTCTGATGATGTTGGGTGGAATACTCTGAAAACATCTACTTAGTCCATTTGTTCACAGATTTGGTTTAGTTCTTTTTTTGCTGATTTTTGTCTAGTTGATCTGTCTCTTTGTGACAATGGGGAATTGAGATCTCCCATTATAATTATGTAATAGCTTATTTAATTTTTCATGTCTATTAATAATTGTCTTATATAGTTAGGTGCTCCTGATTTAGATGCATACATATTTATGATTGTTACCTATTCCTCTTGAATTTTTTACCCTAACAAGTATGTAGTGACCTTCTTTACCTGTTTTGATCTTTCTTGGTTGAAGTTCACATTGTTTGCAAACAGAATAGCTACCCCGGCTTTTTTCTTTGTTCCTGTTGCATGGTAGATTGTTTTACAGTTTTTGACGTTCAGTCTATGAATTTGATTTGAGTTAAATGTGTTTCTTGTATACAGCATATTGTTGGATCCTGTTTCTTGATTCATTAACCCAGTCTATTTCTTTTGATTGGTGAATTGAGGCCATTTACATTGATGACTTTAAGTTATGCATTGGCCTGTTTTTGTCATAGTATTTTCCTGTTGGTTCACTGTTTTTTTCCTTCTGTTTACTTGCTTGTCATGCCTGGTGGTTTCTTTCTATTGCTATTCTTGGAATTGTGGTCATTTTTATCTCTGTGTAGAATATCTTTCAGAAATCTTTGTAGGGTTGGTTTGGTGGTCATAAACTTTTTCAGTTGTTCTTTGTCATGTAAGTATCTTATTTTCCCATTGATTTTGAAAGATAGTTTTGCAGGGTACATCAATCTCAGTTGAAAGTTGTTTTCTTTCAGGACTTGGAATACTTCACTCTAAGTTTTTCTTGACTTGAAGGTTTGTGATGAGAAGTCTGCCATGATTCTGATGGGCTTATCTTTGTAGGTGATCTGTTTCTTTTCCCTAACAGCTTTCAATATTCTGTTTTTGTACTGTATTTCTGGACTCTTGATTATTATATGTCTTGGTGTAGTTTTATTTTGCTTATGGCTGTTTGGAGTTCTATATGCTTCATTTATTTGTATGTTAAATTCTTTATTCATACTTCGGAAGTTTTCTGCCATTATTTCTGTGAAGAGTTTTTATATGGCATTTGTGCTGTTCCCAGCTTTCTCATTGACCCTAATCAATCTTATGTTATTCTCCTTTGTTTTGTCTTGTAGATTGGATCGATTTCTCAGGGTCTGTAGCTATTTTTAAGATACCTTTCTTTTCATGATCACTAGCTGCAAGTCTGTCTTCAAGATCTGAAATTCTATCCTTTTCTTCATTCAAACTGTTGAGTGCAGGTATTAATCACTTAGATTTCTATTTGGATCTGTTTCATAGATTCCATTATTTTCCTATTTTGAACATTTTTTGTTTCCATCATTTTTCTAAGATCATTTATTCTTTTATTTGTGTCTTCTATAATATATTTGATTTTAAACATCATCGTTTTTGGTTCTGGGGTTTGAACTCATGACCTTATGCTTGTCAGGCAGGTGCTTGTGCCACTGAGCTATATCCCTAGCCCTCATCATTTCTCTTTGTACCTGAGAGATTATTTTCTCTATAACCTTTTCCACTTGTTGTTTAACTTCTATGGTTACCATGTCAGAAAGTTCCAGTGTTTGACTTCCAATTTCATCTATTTCATTGAGTTCTGGGCTTGTCCTCAGTGGGCTGGGGTCTAGGGTTTCATTTTGCTTATACGTCTTGTCATTTCTTCACTATATTTTAGTTAGACCTAGTTCTAACATTGGATTGTTTCATCTGGTTGTGTGGCCATTTCACCTAGTCAAATATGTACTCACATTGCTGTTTTCTTCATCATCTGAATCAAGGAGGTCTGCAGTCCCTGTGTTTCTATCAGTCATTTCTGGTTCCATTTCAGTGCCACAAGGAACTTTGGCCCACATGGCCAATGTCAAAGTGATCGTCATCATCATTGTACAGCTACACATCTCTCATATTATGAAAGCATGTATTGTACCTTAACGGATCATCTTCCTCATCCATACATGAGTAATCTGAGATTAACTTTGATCTCCAAAAGTTGTCAGTCTGGCTTTTCATGTACCATTGTACTGAATTGGGCTGCTTCTATAAGAAAAATCAAAAGATAACTTTTTTCAAAAAATCCTGGAGTGGTGTGGGTTTATTGGATCCTCTGTTCTGCTTGGGTAAACATATATAAACCAGTAACTGGAACATACACATGGATCCAAATCCCATTTTGACACATTTGCACACATGCACACTTCTTGCCAGTCATCATACCAAGTGGGTAAACACATAGATTGCCTCCTATATCCCTCAAGGAAACATACTGAGGTGCACAGCCAGGTACTATCACACTGAAGTACAAATTTACAGTAGAAAAGGGATGGGCACACTGATCACAGTTTTATGTTTTAATAACAGGATAGGTAATACCAGGAGATGCCCTAAGGGATCTCCTGCATTCCAAGTATATTCTTCCTTCTCTCCATTGTTGAGTAACAGTTCAGTCTCCCCTTGATAGTTTGGATCAATCACCCCTGCCAACACTCTAACTCCCTTTTCAGACTTTCCTCAGCGGTATGAGGAGACCAAAATGACCAGGTGAAGTTCTTACCTTCTAGTTCAATGATATAATTGTTGTGTTTCCTGGTACAAGTCTTTCCCCTCTGAAACTAAGATTTACAAGCTAGCAGAGTTGGCTTGAGAACTGGAAGAAAAATTTTGCTAGCAGATCACTGTGGCTAATGGTGAGTGGTAATATTCCCTCTTCCATCCCTTGATTCCTGGAACAGCGAATCCAGAAAATGGAAGACAATGTACCTTATAATAAATGCGGGTTTGAAGGAGTCTTTTGAAAAATCCTGCCAAGCCCTGCAGGCTAATGCCACCAAGAAAGCACAGTACCCATGTCTTCAAAATACCATTCCGCCTTTCTATCAATCCAGCTGATTCTGGATGGTGAGGAATATGGTAAGACCAGTGAATTCCATAAATACGAGCACATCACCTTGCTTCTTTTTTCATAAGATGTGTTCCTTGATCAGAGGCAATGCTATGTGGAATTCTATCATGGTGGATAAAGCATTCTGTAAGTCCACAGATGGTAATCTTGGCAGAAGCTTTATATGCAGGGAAGGCAAAATCATATGCTGAATATGTGTCTATAGAAGTAATGGCAAAGCACTGTCCTTTCCATGGTGGAAGTGGTTCAATATAACCAATCTGCCACCAAGTCATGGGTTAATCACCCTGGAGAATGATGCCATACTAGGGACTCCCAGTTAGTCTCTGCTTCTGGTATATTGCATATCAAGTAGTGACGGTAGACATACCATCCTCAGTGAGTAATAGTCCACATTGCTGATCCTTTGCATAACCTCCACACCTACCACCAAGGCCACTCTGTTCATGAGCCCAATGGGCAATGACAGTGTGGATGAAAAAAAGAGTTTGAGCTTTATTAACAGAATAGATCATTTCATCCATCGATTTTTAAAAAATTTTTATTTTGAAGAGAATAAACCAAAAGAAATAAAACAGAATAGAGTCAATCAAAACAAAACAATGAATGTGGTACAGGACTTCAAAACAAGATAAAAGGAAATCTACAATGGCTATCATAATGTCTCTTGTTATCTTCAAAATAACTTCCCATACCATCAGGCACAACAAAACCAAAGAAAACAGAACAGAATAAAACCAATCAAAACAAAACAATGAAAGCAATACAGAACCTCAAAACAAAACAATAGGAAAACATCAGTGGCTACCACTATGCTTCTTGTTATCTTCAAAGTAGCTGTCCATAACATCAGACACAATGCAGTCAAACAAAGCAAAATAGAATAAAATCAATCAAAACAAAACAATGAAAGCAATACAAGACTTCAAAACAAGATACTAGGAAATCAATAATGGTGACCATAATATATTTTGTTATCTTTGAAATAGCTGTCCATGCCATCAAATATAATAAAATGAAACAGAATAAAACCAAACTAAACAGAACAATGAAAACAATACCGGCTTTCAAAACACAGTAATAGATTAACAATGCTAACTGCCTTCCCTTTTTAGACATTTCCTCCCTTTCACATTCACAATATTTATTGTGCATTTTGCATTGCACTAACACCTTTTTTTTTTTAATTCTAGGGAGACAACAGAATGTTCACCCATGAGCATGATCTCAAGTTGTATCCATTTATGTACAAGAGCCTCAAGGTTATCTTTCTTTACAGATGAGCAGCTTTCCATTGTATAAAAATGTCATGTCTCTCTTATCCACTCTGTAGCTGATGGGCAAGCTACCCCCACTTCTTTCTGATTCCCTGTCACATAGAGCATTGTTCTCTCTCCTTTGACTTTCAGTCTATGAACCCCCATTTGAGTTAATTGTGTTTCTTGAATAGAGCATATTGACAGATCCTGTCTCCTGATCCACTCTACCTGTGCTTCTTTTTATTGGTGAATTGAGGCCATCAACATTAATGATTATGGCCAAAATGCACTGGCTTATCTCTATGGTGCTATTTTGCTGTCATCAGCTGTCTACTTTTCCTTTCCATTCAATTGTCTTTCCCACTTGGTGATCCCCCTCTGCTGCTGTTCCAGGAATGGTGGTCTTTTTTGTTTCTCTCTAGAATGTTCTTCAGTATTCTTTGTAGGGTTGGTTTGGTGATCATGAATTCCTTCAGTTGTTGTTTGTCATGCAAGATTCTTGTTTTTCCATCAATTTTGAAAGATAGTTTTGCAGGATACATCAATCTGGGTTGGAAATTGTGTTCTTTCAGGGCTTGAAACACTTCACTCCAAGCTTTTGTTGACTTGATGGTTTGTGTTGAGAAGTCTGTCATGATTCTGATGGGTTTTTCTTTATAGGTGATCTGTTTCTTTTCTCTAACAGCTTTTAATATTCTGATCTTGTGTTGAATTTCTGGGATCTTGATTATGATATGTCTGGGTGTAGATTTATTTTGGTTATGGTTAGCCGGAGTTCTATATACTTCACTTATCTGAATATCATGTCCTTTTCCATGTTTGGGAAATTTTCTGCTATTACTTCTGTAAATAGAATTTTAATATCACTTGTGTTGACCCCTGCTTTTTCACTGACACCTATTATTCTTAAGTTATTTTGCTTTGCATCATCTTGCAGTCATTGAATTGTTATTTCCTGGCTCCTTGTTATTTTCAAGAGATTTTTTTGACTTTCATGATCACAAACTGCACACCTGTCTTCAAGGTCTGAAAGTCTATCTTCAGTTTCTTTCAAGCAGATTTGCCAGCTTTCAATGGAGTTTTTAATTTCATGGATGTCTCTTTGAATATGTTTCATGTATTCTGAATCTTTTTTATATTGTTCACTCAAGAGTTCCCTCATTTTCCTATGCTTCTCTATTTTTTTTATTTATGTCTACTTTAGAGGTACATAACAACTCTTTTATTATGTTTTTCATTTTTTCTTTTACCTGAGATAGTATTTCTGTTCTAATTTGTTTTGTAGCCTCATGAAGTTGTTTCTTTACTTCAATTGCCATCACTTCAGAAACTTCAGGTGAGCTGGGGATTTAGCTCAGTGGCATAAGCACCTGCTTGGCAAGTGCGAGGTTGTGAGTTCAATCCCTGGTACCAAAAAAGCTAAATAAATAAAAATAGAAACTTCAGGTGTGTGACTCCTGATCTCTTCCATGTTTATATTGCCTATACTTGCTCTGCTTGGGCTGGAGGCTAGAGACTGTCTTTTGCTTCTTCATCTTGACATATTCCTGGGTTATTCTCGGCAAGTGGGTAGTGGGGTCCCAGGCACTTCCCACATTGGCTACAATTTCTCTGAAGCATGACTTTTTGGTTCTCCTCGCCAGTGCCAGTTATGGGTATCTGATGGTGGCCATTGGGTGTGCCGGTGCAGGGCTGGCTGCTACTTTATCCAGACTCTGCTGGCTGCCAATGGTGGAGAGCCTCCATGATGGCTGGAGTGTTCACAGGGGTGACACTGGCCCACTGTCACCCAATCTGAGCTGGTTACCAGTGGGGAGCCTCCAGGATGGCAGCTGGAGGCTCATCTATTCATTGTTAAGGTTTTTTTCTGCTGAGGTCACTTTTTAGTGAATGTTTCCTTTGGTGCAAATATTTTTACATCCTTTCCCCATATACAAAAGATTTATGGAAAATAGTATCTGGTGGGCCTCATGCCCAAATATCTTTGAAACTAACTTTCCAGTCTTGTTCATTCCAAAGTCATGACCTTCACATCAGACCATTGACTACAGTCCATGGATCATATATAAACACACATCTGGCCATTTCCCTTCCCAGGCAAAATGAACTAACTGCTGCACTGCTTGAAGTTCTGGCCACTGTGAAGACTTTCCTTAAACCTTGTACAGAAAAGGATGCACAGAAAAGAGGCTGTTATGCTGTAGCTGTCTATTTGGGGGTAGTGCTAGTGTAAGGTCTGTAAAACAGACCCTAGTCTTCTCTTCCTCTGACAGATGGTCATATGGTACGCACAATAAAGACATACATGCATGGTGAGAAATGAAAAGCAATAAGGCAGAAGAAGAAGGCATGCACATCTGGGCATCTTCTTCATGTGACTTTCTTGTAACCTCTAGAACCACTCTGGCTCAATTAAGGATGTAGCATTTCCTATTAATGACAGACTGTTGCTTTCCTTGTTCAAACTTATGGCATGGTGGATTAGATAATACTCGGCTCATGATAGGCAACTCAGGCACTATGGTTGATATGTTGTGTGAACCTGAGAAGTTTAGAAGTTTAACTGAGACACTTGGGGGAGCCAGGGCTCTTACTTTGTAAATATCCTCATCCTGTGCAAAGGAGGGCAAGGACATTTTGTGAGTGTTACACCCACCCTGAAGGTGGGGGGGATGGCTGGTGTACAATATAAAGGAGAAGAGGCTTGTGCTTTTGTCCTCCTTTGCTCTGGCTGCTGCCTTGAAGTGCTGCCCCAGTGCATGCCACCCTCCCTTGGAGCCAGCTGATTATGGACTGAAATCTCCAGAAACTGTGAGCTAAATAAACCTTTCCTTGCTTCACTTTGGTGTCAAGTGTTTGTCTCAGCAATGAAGAAAAAGTAACCAAAACATCAGGTCACACAGTAACCTGGTGTACTATGGTCAAGTTTTCAGTTTCCATTAAGGCCCAGTAGCAAGCCAAGAGCTGGTTTTTAAATTTTTTTTCCTTCAAAAGGAAAGTAGTTGTCTGCACCTCATGCAGAACCTTGCTCCAAAATTCTAAAGGTCTCCACTGCAATTCACATATGAGGACCTGCCAGTGATTTCAAACAGCATCTCTACCTGCCACCAACCTTTCAAGTAGCATTGGATCTGCTGGATCACATGACCCCAGTGGCACAGTTGCCTGCACAATAGCCTGGATATGTTGCAGAGAATTTTCTTGTTCTGTTCTCACTCAAAACAAGCAGCTTTCCAAGTCACTCAGTAAATGACCTGGAGTAAAACACTTAAGTGGGGAATCCAAAGGCCCACTAGTACTGTGCCTCTTTTTTCACTGTAGGTAGACCCAGACACAGCACATTATCTTTTACCTTATAATGAATATCTCCACATGCTCCACATCTATGAACTCCTAGAAATTTCACTAAGGTAGAAGAACCTGATATTTTAGTTGGATTTATTTCCCATCTTCTGGCTCTTAAAGGCTTTACTAACTACCCCCTGCTCACTTAGTCTAATTAGCATAATATCATCAATTTAATGCACCAGAGTGATCCTTGTGGAAGTGAAAAGTGACCAAGATTCCTGTGAATTAAATTGTTATACAGGGCTGGAGAGATAGTATAACCCTGAATTAGGACAGTAGAGGTGACAGGTTCTTCCTATGTGCGAGTCAACATAACACTGGACAGCACCTCCCTTAGTCCTGACTTCCACGCTCTTCTCGCATACCTGAAAGTTGAACCTCCCACTTTTCATGCACACCAGTGTTCCCCCAAATGCCTGTCAATATGGCATTCCACCCACCCCTTTAACTCCACCCTTGTCAATTCCAAATAAAGCCTGAGGTTTTTTTCTTTGTTCCCTTTAGAGGGTGCTTGTGTCTCTTTGGCAGCCCTCCCATGCCTGCAATAAAGGCCTCTTTTCTTTGTTTCTCTGTTTTCTCTCCTTTTGTCTCTCTCACATTGGAGGACCAAACAACAGGTGTATTGCTGACCTTGCCAGCTGAAAATACATTGTTTCTGATGGGCCTTGTGAGCAGGTATGGAGAAGAAGGAACTCATCAAATCAGTAGATGCATACAAAGTACCAGGAAACGTGTTAATCTGCTCAGGCAAGGAAACCACCACTAGTACAGCAGCTGAAATTGACATCATCACTTGATTCAGTTTATGAGCACCTACCATCATTCTCCAAGGCCCATTCATCTTCTGCATAGGTCAATTTGGAGCATTAAATGGAAATGTGGTAGGGCCCAACATCTTTCAAGTCCTTGATAGTAACACTAATCTCTACAGTGCCTCCAGAGATGTGACATTGTTTTGGCTTTATTATTTTAGCAGGCAAAGGAACTCTAATGGTTTCCATTTAGCCTTGCCAACCATAATAGCCTTCATATGACAGGTTAAGAAACCAACGTGAAGATTCTGCTATGCACTAAGTATATCTATCCCAATTCTTCATTCTGGAATACAGGTATGACTGCAGGATGGATTCAAGGACATACTAGATCCACTGTGAGTTAGACCTTTGCTAAAACTCCATTGACCTCCTGACCTGCATAGGTCTGGAGGGTCACAATGATATTTTGGATCTCTGAAATCATCATTATTTGATAACCACTGCCCAGTAGTCCCCCAAATATTTGATCATTTCCCTTCTCCCAGTGTACAGTTATTCTGTAAAAGGCCTCTGGTCCTTTTGGGGAAGCATAGGAGAAACAGTGACTATATAAGTTTTTGGTGGTACATCAGGATCCTTCCCAACTCCAACCTCCCCTTCACTCAAGGGGTTCTTGGTCTTCAAACTGGCTCAAATCTGGGAACTGGTTTAGGGTCTATGGTTCCCTGTTACTACTATTTAAAGTAAGTTTTTCTTCATTTACATTTAAATACTTTTGATTATATAAATCTAGCAAAAATTTTACAGACCTCCCATATTTTGTTTTTGGAACACCGTGGCTAAACACTAAATGTCATAGGTCTATAGTTTTCAAGTCTCATCATTGTTCTGCATCTGCTGTCCATTATGGTAAGTGTGTGTACCCTGCCTTTGATGATTAAGTGTTGTCATTTGACTCCTGCCACTCTGGAATCCAACTGAATCCATTTCCCTTAAGTTTCTCAATTGAGCCACTGTGGTCTCCACTGTAAAATTTGGCATACGGAGGATAGCAATGACAGGCCTTTTCTGGGTTGCTGTTGCTCCCTTCACAAATCTGGTTCTCAAAATATTTGCAAAAAGATACACATTCTGGATCATCCCAGTGTGGCAGATTAGATTTGACAATGTAACTCCACTCTAGTATTTCCATTTTCCTAAGTTTCTGAATCCCCTCATCAACAGTAAATCATGGGATATCAGATACATGTAATTCATTCATGGTGGGTCATCTTTTGATCCATACTTCTGCCAACCAGTCAAATAAACTACTAACACATTTCTTTGCTCTGTCAGCTGCAACATTACATTCAGAATCTCTGCTTAATGAGCCCATATTGACAAACTCAGCCTGATCCATGTGTATGCTTTTGCCACAATTAGCTCACACCTGTGAAACCTATTCTCACAGTTGCCCATCAGGACTCTGCTTATAAGAGTTATAAAACTCAAGAAGTTCTTTGGGACAATAGGGGACCTCCTCGTGTGTCACTGTGTACCTCACTCTTAAGAATTTTCTGTGATTTGAGCCTGGTTATAGAGCTAGAGTCAAAAGTGTCTTGCAAAGGTGGTTCCCGAGGTGTGTCAATATTACCATTATTGGTCAACTCAGAAGTAGTTTCCTCAAGTGTAACTGGGAGAGACCAACACCACATGAATACGGGGAAGCCTCCACTTTTGTGGGTGGGAAATCTCTGCCACTGGCAAAATAATCTATTAGAGTCTAGGAGCTCAACATCTCAGCTTCATCAGTCTCCTCCCAAACATCTCCATCCTAATACATGGGATTCAATGCTTTTCTGATCAGAGGCATCACCTTTACTTCAGATATTCTTTGAGGCTGGGCATTAAATTTATACTGTATTTTAGCCAATCAAGTTATCAAGACCTGCATTTTGATTTCTGCAACCTCAGCCCTATGGGTAAAGGAGACTCTCTTTCAAGACATACTTAGAAACTTCTAAATTTTTTATGTGTGTATAGAGAATTTGAAACTTTGGGCTTCTTTTTTTCCTTTATTAATTTTCCCTCACACTTAGAAGAATTAAATTATCTATGGATATTTTAAGCTCATTGTTTTCCTTCATAGTTTTTCCCGAGATGCTTCTCAACAACCAGCCTGCCTCATTATTTTTTGCACTCTGCCAAAAATATTCAAAAGTTTCATAGAGTCATTAAATTCCTTACATTTCACAAGTGAATTAAGAAAATTAAATGGATCTACATCATACATTAAGTTGAAGGGTTCACACTAAGAAATATTAGTGTTCTCCACAATAATGGAAGGAAAGACCATGGCTTCTTTAGGTCTCATCAAATTAGAGGGCAACTCCAGGAACCCACAAAGCAATTAAAGAAATTTATGTTTATAATTCTCTCTCTAGAATCACTCCAGGTATCAATATCTGTATTAGTCAGTGCTCACTAGTGAAACAGATTTAATGCAAGATATACAAACATATAGGAATATACAAAATTGGCTTAGGATGGCCACCAACAGAGTCAGATGTGGAAGACTGCAAAAGGAATGTCAGTGTGCTGGAGATCTGAAAGGCCCAGTTGAAGGCCTGGAACCCAGTGCTGTCCTGTATGAGTCTGAGTCAAGAGGCCAAAGGGCCTGTGCCAGAAGGCTGAAGGGTCTGTGCTGGAGGCTGAAGAGTCTGCATTGGGAGACTGAAGATGACATCATAGGTGATGAGAAAGGATGAATCAACTTTGAATAAATAAGACAATTCTCCTTAGCATGGGTCTTTCTACTCATAACAGTGCTGGATTAACTTAGTTTGGGATTTTTACTCATGTTGACACAATCAGTTAACTATCACTGCTCACTTCAAAGAACTATTTGTTTCCAGTCAGACCCTCAAGTAACAATAAACCTGATTAATTGAGAATTAAATAAATTCTCAGATATAAACAAACTGTTTAGAAATGGTGTTACCTTTGAAACTTTTTGGCATGTAGAAATGTCTCATATTATATGGGTGCACACACTTTCTCAAGGTTACATGTACACTTCTGAACCACAGGAAACAACTGAATAACTAATCATCCCTGTTAATCTTGGCTCTGTGATTGTTTTATGTGTTTAATTGTTAACTTACATTCCAGGCTAGTAAGCTTTTTTACTACATACTTTATGTCTTCTAACCTCGAAGGTATTTACTGCCGAGGCAGACATTACCTGTAAGTGGCAACATTAATGCCAGTTTTACTCTTAAGGGTATTTGCCATTTCCAGTGATTTTTAC
>RJWT010014855.1:0-20792 GCA_004365215.1 Cuniculus paca
GCATAAGCAGTGACTGGAATCCAACCATGTAGCTGGCAGAGAGAAATAAATGAAGGTTGGTGGGTTGTATGGCTCAACACTGGGTTCTTTGCAGGAGACAGGCAAAGCCCCAACAGGAGGCAGGCATACCCCAGGGATATGGGCTGTGCTGTATTGGGGATGGAACATGAATTTGGTCAAGGATTGAGGATCAGACATATGAATCTGTTGCGTGGGGCACATTCTACTCAGCAACTTAGTGAGTAGAGCACTGGGTGTCCATTCCCCTTCCTCTTCTGTGGAGCCTTCCTGAGCAAGCAGACCTGGCATGACTTCAGAACTCTGGGTGGAACAGGGCAGATGGATGTGCCCTTGGCAGAACCCAGGCCCACGTGGCAGTGGAGGCAGAGCAAATGCACCTCTTTGACCAGGTGTGGCTTGGTGCTGCTGACACGTATGCTGGAACTGTTCTGTGAGTCACACTGGGCAACTGGCAAGGCTTAGGGAGGATGCATTATAAATATTTCTGTGATAAGCCATTGGGGTTTTGTACAGATGAAAACTAGGGTTTCCAAATGTTTAACAGCAATATCAAAAACATCTGTCCTAGAGCCACACATTGCCTGTCACTCAGAAACCCTCCAGCAGGAGCTGTTGTGGGCATCAAATGAGCAACACCTAATTTGGGGTCAATGTTGATTTTAGATATTTTTCCCCAAAATGATGAGTAAGTGGATTCCAGAAATGCTGGTATTGGGAAAAGAAAAACCAGATTCCTCCAAAGGAGGAAAAACCTGTGGAGAAGTGACAGATTCCAAGGTAATGATGAAGAGGAGCAGAAAGTGGAGACGGATGGACACACATGTATACACACCTACAGCACACACCATACACGTACGCTTGTACACATACACAAACATGTATGCACATGCACGTGTTGAGCCTCTTTCAGTGTATGGCAGGTCAGGGGAACCAAGAACCAGAAAGGAAGGCAGAATATAAACCTTCTCAGCAGAAAGCAGGTGCTCACCCACTCTTCTATGGCCGTATACTGTGATCAAGTATGGGCTTGGCCCTAACATCCTGGCAGTCTCCCCCTGGAGGCAATGCACAAGTTCCTGCTGTGGTTTCTCCCCCCAGCTTTTCCCCCAGCTTCTCTACACCATGACTGGAAATTCAAGGTAATTGTCAATCACAGTCTTGTTTCCCTCAGAAGGCCTCCTTGGGCTATAGCCACGCTGTCAGCATCACACACTAAAGATAAACAAGGAGCCCCAAGGAAATCTGACAACTCTGTAGAAAAACCTCCAGGATGCTGACGCATTGGACTGGGCCCTTTCATGCAGAGCAGAGGATGCTTGGGTGCCCAGTCTCCAGCTTGCACCCCAGCCTGGCCATAGAAACTCAACCTAATTCAGCCCAGAGTCTTCCAGACCATTTGCAAGAGTGAATGGCCATTCTGATTCTTTGACATTAAGCCCTGGGTTGTAAGCTTCAAAACTAAAAAATACACAAATTTCTTATTAGTACAATTGACTTGATTTGTGAAACTTACAATATAATTGCTTTGTATCATCTTCTTGTCTCTACCCATGCTCATGCACACTGTAGGACAAGTAGAAAGGATGCTTCAGGATGGATGTAAGGTACTGGGACTCCCCAGGTGGGTCTCATGGAAGGGATGGCAGATGCTGTGGGACCCATTGGCCTGAGCAGGTTTCTAGATGTCTGAGAGAAAAGATGCTGGATCTTAACATTGGCCTCATTGGTGGCCTTTGGGAGCAGTTTCAGTAGAATAGAGAGATGAGTTGGTTTGAGAAAAGTGAACCATGACACACTTGATGACCTCTGCCTGAAGGATTAAGAGTGTTTGCTTCCAGGGAAGTGTAGAAGACTGTTCTTTTCCTCTGTACTTAGGAGAAGAAGGTGGGAGGAGGTAGACAGGAGAAAGATAGGGAGAGCAGGTGCTCAAGATGTGTCAGTACTTCGAGGTAGAATGCAGTATCTGCAAGCAAAATCTGTTTATTTGCTAATCTTGAGTTTTTAAAAAATTACTTTAAAAAATATTGGTAAAATATGCATCACATAAAATCTACCATTTCAACCCTTTTAAAGTGTTTGGTTTTATAGCATTAGTTACAAGCCATCACCTTGTTCAGGTACAGTCACCTTATTTAGTTACAGTCACCATCTACCCCTTCATTTTGTAGAACTGAAACTCTGTCCAAATTACACATGGATTCCTCAATCCTCCTTCCTCTCTGCTCCTGAAAGTCCCACTTTACCTTCTCTTTCTTTTGATGTTAATACTCTAGCTACTTTGTATAAGTCAAATCAACAACATTTTTTTTGTGTCTGTGTTACTCACTTAATATAGTTCTCAGGATTCATCCCCATTGTAGCATTGTTAGAATTTCCTTCCTCTTAAAGAAAGAATAATATTGTATTCTACATATAGACACCCATTTGTTTATCCATTCATGCATTGATGGATGCTTGAGTTTCCTTTGCTTTTTGGTTGTTGTAAATGATACTGCTGAAAGCATGATGATCTAATATCTTTCTAAGTGCCTGCCTTCATTTCTCGCGGGTATGTGTTTGGAATTGCTATATCACATGGAAATTGTATGTTTAATTGTTTGACAAACAGCCATCTTATTTTTTACAGTGGCTATACCACTTCCCATTCCCATCAGCAACGCACAGGGGTTCCAATTTTTCCACTTCCTCATCAGTACTTGTTAGCTTTTGCTTGTTTCTTTGTTGCTTTTGATAACAACGATCCTAATGGGTGGAGTGATGACTTCATGTGGTTTTGGTTTGCACGTCTCCAATGATGAGTGATGTGAAATATCTTTTCACGCACTTGCTGGCCATTTGGATGTCTTTGGTGAAATGCTTGTTCAAGTCCTTTTCCCAATTTTTAACCATTTGTTTTAAATTTTTTTGTGTGAATGAGTTGTGTGGATTCTTTATAGAGTTTGAATGATAATCTCTTATCAGATATATGATTTGCAGATACTCTATCCCACTGTATGGATTACTTTTTCATTCTGTGCACTGTGTTCTACTTTATCACTTTTTTCTTTGGTTGCTTAGCCTTTTGGCATTGTATTAAAGAAATCATTGCCAAATCCAAGATCACAAAGATTTTCTCCTATATTTTCTTCTAAAAGTTTTGTAGCTTTAGCTCTTATTTTTAGATCTTTGGTCCATTTGAGTAGATTTTTTTTTAACGTAGGAAACTTCATGTTTTTGTATGTTATCCTTGTATAGGAGAATGATGCTAATCTTCTTGGTACTGATCCAAGTTTATTAAATGTGTGTATGAAGCAAGGACTGAAAGAAAATCCTTAAAAGAAATGGATTACTATAAAAATAAGAAATTTGGTTCAAGAATTCTGTCTTCCATCCCCAGAATAAACAAAGGGTTTATACATTGGAAAAATTAAGCCATAGAGACTGGTCCCAGAGATACTCTGCACAGAGGGTGGAAGTGGGGCTCTACACAGAAAATGAACACAGTGACTGTCAGTCTGTCGGACGTGACCCCCACATTTACTGTACCAACCTCTCCTGCTTTCCTGCATCTGGGCACAAACTCCCACCCCAACCTTCCACAGGCAAAAAGGAGGAAATTTGCTTCCAGAAAAGCTGACCTGGAGCCAGGAAAGACAGGCAGTAACAGAAATTGGGGTGGCGATCATCTCTCCAGGCACCCCCTCCGCAGCAAACTCAGCAGGCAATAATGCCTGGCACCCTCTCCTCTTCATGGGCTTTCATTCTTCTCTATGATGCCTCAATTTTAAGTGGAGAAGGACAGTAAAGAATAAGAGCATAAATGAGGAGAACTTTCAACTCAGGAGACTGAGGCTAAAATAATGTACAGGGGAAAGAAACGTGGAAGGAGATCTTAGAGGAAGGGAAAAAGTATGATTTCTCACAACTATAATATTGTCATAAGAATAAGAAAAACTATTGCAGTTCTGCTTTAAAAATATGCTATAGAAGGAACAAATGAAGAACAATAAAGAAGTTTTGGAAAATGGAAACAATACTGGAAAACTTCAAAATTTATAAAGTTTGCATAATAAAATTGAAAACTCTCCAGAAAATAGAACAAAAATACAAAAAGAGAAAAAAGACAATGCAAGAATTAATTTAGCTTGAAAAAGAGAGCAATGGAGGGAAGAAATTATCAAAGAAGTAATACAGGAAAATAACCCAGAACTAAAGAATGTGAATAGCCTAACACATGCTCAAGGCAATAAGGCAGCACACTGACCCCAAAGCATACTATTACAAAATTTATTATCACCAGTGATCCAGAAAAGAGCCCGAAAGCTCCCAGAGGAGAAGGCAGAGGGATAGCAACAGTGCTCTGTTTCCCCAAAGCACTGTTGGACACTAGATAATGGAGCAGAGTAAAGCTATCAGATGAGGAGTGAATTTTCACCTACAATCTTTCACATGTTGAAAATATTATGGTGGAAGGAATTTTCAGAAAGAGTTTATACAGTCTCAAAAGCGTTGACCTCCCAGGAACTCTTTATTGGGAAGCTACTACGTAATGTGTTTGCTAGCATCGAGGAATAAATGAAGAAGAAGGAAAGTATGAACGCCAGGAGCAGGAAGGGGACTTTTCAGAATGAGGGATCCTGGGTCTACAGGTGTATAATTGGGGAGAGGAGGCTTAAGCAGAGTTGAGGGTGCAAGAAACATTCCAGGGGGGGAAAGTGTTGAGCTGAGAGAGTGCTTTCAGATGTGTTTGAAATGTGGTTGGAAATTGTATTGTGAACTCTGAGACAGACCTGTGGAAGCGTGTGATAAAATAATTAGAAATAACTAAAGCAATGATGCACATGAAAACACAGCAGAAAAGAAAAAACGGAAGCGAAGTACCCTATTTGGTTGGGGCACAAGGAATATTTATGTGAACCAAATAATCAAATACTGTAACCTCAAACAGTAATTGTGACCATATGATCCTGGACCTGTGGGTGTGTGTGAGGTGGGGGTACATGATGAGGGTGTGCAAAAGAAATACAATAGATGCTATCTAAAAACAAAGAAGTTATCAAGAAGTAGTGATACAATATATGACTTAGGAAAAAAATATAACAGCAGAAAGAAGAGGCTTGGAGATGGTTGTTTTCTGGATACAAGACAGAGGAACAAGCATGAGAGGGAAAATGCTTCTGTATTTTGTTCTAAGCATTGAAGTATGTTTTTCTTTTTTAAATAGTTTTATCCTACCTTGTGTGATTTTTGGACTTATCTATACTTTTTTTGCAGTTCAGCATGCTGTACTATTGGGGTCAGTGCTAGTTTAGAAAAGTTCCAGTGTCAGTATGAGAGGTTGATGCAGGAGGATCGTAAGTTTAAGCCCAGTCTGGGCAAGTCAGTGAAACACTGTCTCAAGATAAAAAATAAAAAAGGCCTAGGATGTTGCTTAGTGTGAAAGTCCTGGGTGCAATCCCTAGTGTCACACATGAAGTGGGGGAGGACAGACGGATAGAGAGACAGGAGAGACGGAGGGACAGAAGGAGAGAGAGAGAAGGAGGGAGGAATAAAAAAAGAGAAAAGAAGAAAGGAAAAGACAAAAAAGAAGAGAAGAGAAGGGAAGGGAAGGGAAGGGAAGGGAAGGGAAGGGAAGGGAAGGGAAGAGAAGTTTCAATGTGCTAGTTAAGAAAAATCTCCCTTTTGGCACAAAAGCATCTCTAGGCCAAAGCACGCACAGAGACTACATGGCAGTCTAGTTCTGATACACGAGCACTGGATGTTACAACAGTGTGAACCAAAGGAGAGGAAGATGAGAAAAACAGAAAAAGACTATGAGAGGTAGATCTGAAACTCTCCAAAGGTCAAATCTTATGTCAAAAAAAACATATCCTGTGGGTATTTTGCAACCTCTGATTGAACATGAGCACCTATAATAATATATGAAGGCTAAAATTAACGCCAGTCAATCTAATGTTCTGAGAAGCATCCTTGCATAATAGAAGCTTTCACTGACCTAGATAAACACTTATCTGTAAGGAAGAAGGTACAGGGAGGCATTTTATGTGCTTGGAGTTCAGTGTGAGCTAGTGATGTGAGGCGATGTGATTGCTCAGAGGCAGGAAGTGCTAATGCCATTTTAGCATGAATAAGCACAGCCTAATGAAATGTAAGAAGGTCCCAGCCCACCTTACTCCATCCAGGCCACATATGCAGTACTATTCTCAGTTCCAACTCCTTAGAGGCTAAGGAGGTCATTGTGTCCAAAAAAGAAGTCACAACATTCGTAGAGCTGGAAGTCATTTTAAATAAGAATGGTCAACACAGCAAAGAGAAATCCCAGGAGACTGCACAAACAGTTATCTGCAAATGGTCTAGAAATTAAGAACATCATACAGAGCCATAACGTGTAAGGTCTTTGCTAAATGTAGAGGATTAAAGAGTTAAATGGAGAGAGATTGAAGCCAAAGAAAGATTTACTAGTTCAAGTGGACCTCTTCAAAAATGCACTGTGTTGGGGTAAAAACCAAGCCCTTGTGGGTGGAACAGGGAGCAAAGCATGTGGAACTTCCTGGATGTTACCAGATCAACCTCTGGTGTGAGGAATTTATGATTTGATGGGTTTATCACATCTCCTGAGTCTTGAGCTGTGAAAATCTGTGTCAAAAAACATTTGATCTGGGTGTTTGACAAGGAATGATTTCATCTTCAATCCAATTCATTACTTCTTCTCTGGAGAACTCTGGATGGCTTCTTTGCTTCATGACTTTCTGGGGTCTGAAGAGGGATCCAGGAGCACATCCTAAGAGAGATGTTGGATTGGTTTCTTCCCTTGTTCAAGGGAGACTGCCATATTCCTGTCCCTTTGATAAGTGCCACTAACAGACTGGGACATAGTAAGTAGGTCCAGATTCCATCAGGGCCCACAGTGAGTGAAAAAGCAACGGAACCAAGATGCTCTTCCTGGGAAAAAACCCTTCCATCAGAAAAGCAAACAAAACAAGATGTCCATCACTATGATGTTTGTTCACATACAAGAAAGACCTTCTCGTCTCGGCAGTCAGCAGGTGCTCACTTGCCACACCTGGGTGCATCACCCATGCAAACACTACCAATTTGATGGATGTTTGCTTTCCTTCTCTTAATTAATTCATTGATTGGAATGTTTTTAATGACACAAAGCAAATATGCTCTTATAAGAAAGATATTGATATGGAAATTAAGAGAAACCAAGGCTAATAAAATGGCAAAAGCTGCTAAAAATTCCTGCAGAGAACTGCTTATTACAATCTTGCCACACCTAGCTACAAATCACTGGTGCTGAAATTATACATTTCATGGCATTATACTATTCTCTAAACTTGAAGCTTCCAAGAAGATTTCTTAAGGCAGCACTTAACCACAAATTTGTGTATTTAATCAAAGATATGTTTTCCCCCAATTTTTCAAGTGCTACAGAATTATTTATGTAATTTTGTTGGGCAATTCTACCTTGTCAGTCTCCTCTTCATGTTAGATAAAGTTTACACAAAACTATGTCCAAAGCATGACAAGCACTATGATATAAAGTAGATGGACTAGATTTCCTTCGCTGTGTTCACTATTCCTTGTGGAAAACAGAAGGTGGTCTACTTGCCCTAATCCTACTCCCTATGCATGCAAACATGATACACAGTTTAGGAGGTTAATTTAACCTACATTCATGATAAAACAATACCAGATAAAATAAAGTCTGCTATAAATATGTATATATGCCTATAATGTGCAGATTTTACTTGTACTAAGCATGCTGCATTAGACTTAGCATTATATTTCACTTCTTCAAATATAACAATTTAAAGAACTACCATTTTTATACATCTCTTAAAATTTGTTTCAAAAAATGTTTTACACTCAGAGACTTAATTTGAACTATGTTTTTGGCTCTAAGTCAACATAATAAAAAGTCCACTCCTTTCAAAATAACCAAAATTTGGCAAGCAGGTAAACATGTGTGAGTCAGGAGACCATTGACTGCTCATAGAGGCACTGTGGGCTTCTAAGGTCCTCTCTTGTACTGGCACAGGAGCAAAGGCCCTCTCTGGGCTAGACAGGGATGAACCATCATGGGTTTTGAGAAAGGACAGGAGGAGAGGAGAACTGTGGCACTGATGGCCTCTCTGGTTCACACTGGCACATACGTCCCTCATCAGAATGATATTTGGACCTGTCATCTCTGCTGTGGCTCCTCTGTAAGGGCAGGAAGGCTGCTTGTGTTTAGATCCCACCCAGCACTGAGAACCAACCTCCCTGGCTGACAGTTCCCTCCCCATATAGCACAGAACGTCCTGAGTGGTTCCCCGTGCTGATTTGTACATGAAACCCCCTATTTTACAGGAACGGCTGGCTTGCAAAGGGAAACAAACTCTGATTTCCGCTTGAGAGGGGGTTCTCCAACATACTTGAGATCAAACAAGATTATGGAGAAGCCCACATGTGCTCCAGACAAAACAGAAAGCAACCAAAAAGGCAGACGGGCACCATGTCTGGCCAGAAGAGGATGTAAAGTCACCATCATACAATGGAGGGATTCTTCCATAAGCCCAGGGAAGAAAAGCATATGGGACACGTCTGCCCTCCTCTGACCTTACTCCTCTGGGTAGAACCTGTTGTTTGGTCCATCCCTGTAGAAACATCTGCTTGGTTGTGGTGCCCACACACAAACCGCCACCACGGACTGTGAGGAGTGGGTTGCAGACAGGGATACTGATCTCACGGCTGCATTCACGGAGGAGACGGACTTACTGATTCCTCAGTGTTTTCCTCCTCAGAGCCATGTGTAAGACCACAGCCGCTGTTTTGTTGTTGCTGTTTGTTTTGCAGAGCTAGAGACTGAATCCAGGGCCTTCACAGTGAGTTGCATTTCTAGTCTATATTTTTTGTTTTCTTTCTCTCTCTCTTCCTCACCCCACCCCTGTCTTTTTTTTCTGAGATGGGATTTTGCTAACTTGCCAAGTCATCCAGGATGGAGCCAAACTTGCGACCTTTCTGCCTCAGCTTCTGAGTGCTGCAATTACAGGTGTATGCCACCGTACCAGCTTTGGAATCACATTTTCTTTCATTTAGCGTCATGATTCTTACTCAGGAGCTCTCATCAGTGTCCAGAACTTGTCAGACCAATCACACTCTCCCCCGGTGTGTGATGTGAAGTTCTCGCTGAAGGCACCAGGGTCCCGGGGGTTTACAAAAAGACAAGGCGAGATGTCTCCTCCTCTCCCACCTCTTTCTGAAAAGTGTTCCAGACCTAGGAAGGCAGGACTAGGAGGAACCTGACCTCAAATGACCCAGAGCCTGGGAGAGGCCTCAGAGAGTGGCACTCTCCCAGTGTTTCCCTAAGGCTGACGCCACTGTGATCCACCCACGAATTCGAGGTGTCCAGACTGGAGGAAGATGGCCAGGGAAGCAGAAATTCTTTTAAAACTGAATAAATCATGTGTCTTCTTGTCCAATCACTTGATTCATTGCAAGGAAAAATCCGCGTCTGTTTGTTTCTTTAATGAAACAGAACATGAAGAATCCGTGTTTCCAAAGAACAGTGAACTCTTTTCATTTGTCCAGCTGCTTTTCATCTTAGCCTGGTAAAAGAACAGAACTCAAAGCTTCTTTGTACGTTTGCAAAAGTGAGATGAAGCGGAGAGGAAAAAGAGAAAGAGGTTTAAATTTTTTTCTCAGCACAACTGGGTGGTCTTGGTCCTGAGTAGGAAACTAGGAAAAGAGAAATTCCGTACTCTAAAGAGTATCTGCTCACCCCAACACACCCCCAGTGCTCCGATGAAGGAGGAGCGACATGAGGGTGTCAGCAGACTTGCTCCATCTGTGCTGTGTTCTGCGATGCACTGCTCCTAAAAGCAATAGGTGCCTCCAGCACAGCATCAGTAACCCTGGAAAAGCAGATGGCCTGTGTGTCTTCCCGTACCCACGGGACAGTACACACTTTCTCTATGTGTGTACTGCCATGCAGCTTCTGATTGAACTGAGAGGCATGCAGGCCCTGTATGCTCTGGAGGTTCCTGATGTGCTACCCCAAGCTCTGGCACAGACACTCACTGGACAAGTGCTGGCCCAATGCCAAGGTTGGCTTCCTGCGTCTCTGCTTAGAATGTATCAGAAAAAAAAACACAATGCGCATTTTGAGAAGTAGGATGGTTTGAAGAGAAAGAATCTCTATGGAACACCAACTTGCAAATCATTACCATGCCAAAACTGCCCCTTTAGGTAGTAAAATAAGAATGATTCCCACAGAGTCAGCAGAGTAGGGACAGTAAAAAGGAAGATGTTAGAATGACAGCATTGGAGGCATCTGAATGGCAGGTGAAGTCAGGTACGGGATAGCAGTGTCTCAGACTCAGGGATCACTTTCTGGGTCAAATGGGACAATCTGCAGGGTGCAACCTGGCCTGAGTCCTTAGGCCTTGAGACTCCATTTTATGACTAATTTGTACTGTGTAAGAGCCACACATAGTTAATAAAAAGTTGAAGAACTACTTGGTGCAGGCAAAATCGATACATTTAAATCTTTTCAATGAAACATTTTTAGTGGAATTAAATATCAAATTTTTCAGGTGAGAAGTCTCAAAATTATAGCACAGATTTTTTTTCTCACCTAATTTTGTCCTTGTGCATATATAAAGAAACAAAAAAAAACCCACAAAAATATCTGGAAAAAGTAATCTGAAATAAAATTTTTAGATATGGAGAGCTGGAAATGTGTTTTATAAAGGACTGTTTGGGAAACATACTGTAATAATACGTAATAATAAATAAGCACTACTCTCTCCTACCACTGGGAGGCAGCAACTCAAAATTCAGCCAACTTGGTACCTGGATACAGAGCCTGGGGGCCCTACCTGGTTGAAAGTGCTGGTAGATTCTTGAATTAATGGGACTCAAAAACTTTGACTTGGGTATTTTAAAACCATATGTTCAGTGAGGCCTACAATAGTAATTACACTACTTTGCAGGTGAATATTTTAAACAATTTGTGGAAAATAGAACAAGTATTGAAAGTCCTTGGGTTTATTTGTTACCAAACAACTAGCAGTTGTAGATTACTAAAAAGAAAAGAAAACCACCTGGTTATTCTGGCAAGATCAGACCAACTGCACACACCAAATTTACCAGACATGGGATCATTTCCGTTGTCACTGATGGAAGAATGATCTATGCAGCCAAACTGTCTTTTGAGTGGAAACAAAAGCATGAAATAATGTCACTGGTATATCTGTTTTGAAAAGGTGATAAAAAATTCACTCCAATTAACAGGTGAGAAAACAGACACCGAAACACGAGCAACTCAAGACCGTGCATAACAAACTGCTTCGAGGAGACTGAAGCCAAACATATTCAGAACCAAGTGACAATAACTCCTTCACAATATTTCGGCTACACACCTGTTATTTCTGTGGTGGGGTCAGTTTATTCTCTATGGCTGAACTCAAAAGTCACATTTTTCTTTGAAGTTGTCTCTTAGACCCAGTTCGCCACATCAAAGAAGTTGCTTCCTCTGACCTCAGAGTGCTTTCTGTGAAGTCCTGAGCTGCAGCCCTCATACACAAGCACCAACACACCTGTAGCTGAAAATGATGCCAGTGTTGTAGAGCCTGTGCAGCAGGCCAGACTGCAGAACCCTCCTGCAGCCCAAAGCCAGCCGTAGCTCGCACACCCAGAGGAAGCCGCCATCCCTGGAGATGGGATGTTCACTGCACACAACAGCGAGAGGCAGTGGTGTGGACGGTGGAGAGGCAGTTGTCTGGCGTGTTGTGTGCTGGTAGTTGCCACAAGGTGTGAAGTCCCAAGAAGGGTAAGGAGAGCTTCTCAGAAGAGCAGAAGACTAAAAAGAGGAGGAGGTCTGTGCATACCCTGCCTACCAGGGAAGAGGGTTCAGACCGAACCACCCAGTGCCAAGGCCTGGGGCAGGACTTTGTCTTCCAATTGGAGGAATTCAAAGCAAGGGAGCAGACCCACTCCTTGGTGCTGTGGCTGTTGATAAGGGACAAGGAAATGGACATGCTGCCACCAGCATAGACTTTATGGAAAGAAAACTCACTGCTATTTTTAACGACAACAGCAAATTAGTAACGATTGCCATTTGGGATCAAACTTTGTCTTCGAGATCACTCTTGAAGCAGCAGCCAGGCTTCAGTGACCAAGAAGGGATGGCAAAGCAGCTCAGCTCCACCTCTGGCCGATGACCTCCAGGCTGAAGTCCTGCTTCTGCCTGTTTCAGCTGTGTGGCCCTGGGGGGTTGGACCTTCTGATCTTGGTGTCTTTATTCGCAGTGCAGGCACATGTCCTGGTGCTACTGAGTGAGTCAAGGCATTAGGAAGATCCCTTGCTGAGCACTCGGAAATTAGTTACTGTCTCTGTATTAAATTAGATCTGCAGAAGTTAGCAGAATTAGAAACATTTTATATTATGTTTTCACCTGGTGTCAAGAACCAAGGTAAAACTTAGCCACACAAAGAGGCCTGGGTATTTTTGAGGAAACAGCCATTGAGGATGTCCTCGTGCAGTCGTGATCTCTGGATTTGAAACTCACAACACTAACTTTCCTATATTCTCTGCTGGCAGAGAAAATTAGTGTTTTGTGTTAGAAAACATCACTACTGTGCTGCATACCGCCATAGCATGGGTGGTGCACCACCAAAGAGTCCTTGCATTTTAAACAGACCAAACGGCACTGTTTTCTCTGTCACCATGGCTGGACCTTAGCTCAGTGTCCTAGCACTCCCATCTGCCCCTCTGCTATTTCATGCTTTATGTACAGAATACTTAAACTAACTCAGAGTGATAGCCTGGCAGTCTTCCATACACTTCTCTGACTCTCCTAAGTGATGCCAGGACGGGACAGACACAAGCTGGTCTCGTGAGTCTTCCTGTGAAGCCCAGTGTGTGATGTCTCCCTGGGTGATTCTGACTGGGGCTAGTGCAGCACAGATGCTCGCGATGCCTAGAGCAAAGTCAGTCACTGAAGTTATACCCTTTAAACTCTGCAGACTTCCAGGGGAGGTAAATTGGATAAAACTGGAGAAACCAGGCAGCATGATGTCCACAGAGTCCCAGGCTCAGATCTACTGCCCCCACCCTCATACACAGAGCATCAGCAGCTCTGCAGCCTCCAGCTCTGTCTCCAATTCCTAGTCCAGCTCTCCCCCAGGTCGTCCCTAGCCTTGTCCTGACTGATCCACCTGTCTGCTGGTCACTGCACGCCACTGCCTCCTCTTGAGTCAGGGCCCTCCTTTCCCCACAAGGCCCTTTTGCAGGACTTGAACCTAAGTCAGTCTGACATTAGGCCCTGGTACCCAGTGACAGTTCTTTGGCTTGGCAGGGCCTGTCCGGATGACTGACTGCCACTGACTCCAAATCTCAAATTTGCTAATTGCCAAGGGAGCCTGCACTGTTTCAAAAAAAGGCATGGCCTACACACCCAGCTATGGTCAGTACAGTGGCCACATTAACTTCCAGGGCATCTTCCCTGCTATGAGTGTCCTGGTGAGTGCTACCCTCACCCTGAAGAGCCTCATTAGCCAAGTTGCGCTGGGGCCTGAGATGTGGAACATGATCAAGAAAGAACTTAATCACATTAAGTCACTTTGATGGCAAATACCTGAGATTGGAATTTACCTCCCTTATACATAATTTTAGACTGAAAACAGCTTACTTGGGCTTGGAGAGAAGGGCAAGATCCTTCCTAGCTTTGCAGGTGCACATGTGTGGTTGGTCCTCAGCAGCAGCATCTGACTAGTCTCGGGGTCATTCCTGTTGGGCTGCCTGGTCTCTACCTTCCACAAAGCAGACTTTTACTAACTCACTACCACAGTACCGAAAGGTGTCATGAGGATAAAAGGCAACGTCTATAAAGTGCTTAGAGTTCTCTGAATAAAAAGCACAGTAGAAGAATAAGACATTAGTGTGTTATTATTCTCATTCAGAGTGGGTGGAATGACAAAAAGAAATCATGTCAAAGATTTAAGGAGACTTAAAAGTCTGAGACTTTAAAAGGCTGGGATTATTAAAACACCCAGTTGTTTGACAGGAGAAAATTAAACTGTTCTCCTGTCTCAAAAGATATAATGCCACTTTCTCATTACTTACTGGATCCCACAACCTCTTCTTCCTGCACCAAGCTTTCACTGAGTCCAAGAAAGCTCTATAGTCAAAAAGTTATCGTAGAGACACACCCCAGGCAACAGTCTGGCCAAGGAAGAAGCAGCAGAGCCATTTTGTCAATGTCAGCACCTGCAGTTGAAGTTCTGTACAGGATCCAAAGTGCACCATCCGTGTACCCAGGCAATTCTTCATTCTTACTTAAGGACATAGCAGGAGACTCTGAGTCTGTGCAAGAGGGTGGAATGGAGCTGAGCTGACTGTGTAGATCCAGGCCTGTGGAAGGGCTGCATCCCTGTAGGAAAAGGAAGCTAGCAGGATCCACTAATAGACAAGAGGGACTGAAAGGAGCATCTCTCTTCCTGTTCTCTTGCAGAAAGGAAAGGTCATGGGAAATAAAGACATGATGCCTGTACCTCACATCGAACTGGAATCTAAGCATAACTGTATCTGCCTGCTATGAGGCCCAAGTGCTCCAAAACAAAAAGGCCTAGGAGGGATTTGAAGGAGATGCGACCCCTGGGCTACCTTCCAGGAGCAGAAGCAAGCTTTTCTGGAGGTACATTGCCACCACTTACCCTACACTCATGCCTTCCAAGAAAGGAGTCAGGGGAAACAATGATAGACAGGATGGGGACATATACTGAGACAGTTTGTATATATAGCAAACAAGATTGGCACTCCCAAATTTCAGAAGCAAGAACAAGAAACTACCTATACTCAAAGTTCTCAAACCAAAGCATTCAAAGCCATAAAGAACAAAACATTATGAAGAAAAAGCCATTTTGAAAAAAGCAAAAATAATTTATAAAAGTAAAACCACTGGAAAAAAAGTTTAAAACACACCATATTGCAAGAAATTGATGAGAAAGGATTAGTACACAGGAAAGCACAACGGAGAATTTCCCAGAAAACAGTTGTATGGTAAAGAACTAGAAAATATGAAAGAAAAGTGAAGAGACATGGTATATAGAAAGAGGACATCTAGAATATTCTTAATCAGAACATCAGAAGGAGAAAACAAAGGTATGGTGGAAACTATATTTTTAAAGGGACAATGATGGAGAATTTTCAATTGTTGAAACATAAAAATCTCCAGTTCGGTCAAATAATGAAAATTCTACGTAGGGCAAATACCCAAGCTTGAATTCTGTGTCAGTCGGGGGTGTTTAGAGAAACAGACCAGTAAGACAAGACACTAGATAGGAGAGACAGAGAGAGAGACAGAGACAGAGACAGAGAGAGAGAGAGAGAGAGAGAGAGAGAGAGAGAGAGAGAGAGAGAAAGATTGAAATAAAGGATGGAAGTCCAGCATCTGTAGAAACGATGTCCCAGCTTGATTCCAAAAGCTGGAAGCTGCTGTAAAACCAGGAGGCGCTGACAGCTCAACTCAGGGGCCCCAGGCAGGAGAACTTTCTCCTCTTGGGCAGGAGTGTCTGGGTTCTATTTATGCAATCGAATGATATTTTCCAAACTATGAAAGGCAGTCTGCAACATGCAGCCTTCTAATTTAAATGTTAATCTGATGTCAAAACACCCAAAATACCACCAGAGACACTCAAAATAATATTTGACCAAATGTCTGAGCACCCTATGACTTAATCAAGATAACACATACAATTACCCATCACTGATTCTTTATTAATGAAATTAGTCAATAACAAATATAAAGGAGAAATTTAAAAACATTCAGAGAAGATAGTTGAACATATGGAAGAACAAAATTTGGAATTAACAAGACTTTTCACAGATCAGAAAATATTTGAATAATGTCTATAAATTTCTAAGGAAAATAAGTGTAAAACTGTTTTGCTCAATATATTATCCAAGAGTAAGGGCGAAAATAAATCTATTACAAGAAAAGACTGGCTAAGAGAGTTTCCAGCTCCTAGACCATAGCTGCAAGATATTCTTCAGTGATCTGCAAACTGCAGTCACTGGGAAGTGGAGGACACACAGAAGCAAATCTGAAGGGACTAGCAAGGCCTGACCTCAGCAAAATGGCAAAAGAGGTTCCAGCACTTCTCAGAGAAACATCAGTTTGGTGAAACATCAATTTGGCTAACCATCCACACACAAAATACCTTCACTGGAGAGAAGGAATTCAGGTGAGAGGTAAGAGTGCCTGGGCAGAGCATAAAAATAAAGAAGGATGCAACAAAAAGAGTACTAAGGACAGTCTCATGCTTTCCGTGTAGCCCTTCTCCCAAACTCTGTGTTCAGTGCGGGGTGGGAGAAGAAAGAAAAGATGGAGGGAGGGAGGCAGGGAGGAAGAGACTATTTGGGGGAAAGAGAATGGCAAGCACCAACTTCCCACTGTACTGCAACACCAGGCTTGATTCAGTAAACCCTCCCAGGCCTCAGACTGCAGGTCTTTTGACCAGTGAGTCAAAGAAGAAGTCAAAGGAGAAATTTTAAAACTATCTTGAGAAAGTGAAAATAGAAATAGAATATACTGAGACTGATGAGATGCAGCAGGAGCATTTCTAAGAGGGAAGTCTATCATGGAAAAAAAAAGCCCAAATTAAGAATGTAGGAAGACATCAAATAAACAACTAAACTTTACACCTCGAGGAACCAGAGGAAGAACAAACCAAGACTACTTTAGCAGTAGGAAGAAAATTATAAAATCAGGAAAAAAAAAAAAAAACAAAAAAAAAAAAAAAAAAAAAAAAAAAAAAAAAAAAAAAAAAAAAAAAAAAAAAAAAAAAAAAAAAAAAAAAAAAAAAAAAAAAAAAAAAAAAAAAAAAAAAAAAAAAAAAAAAAAAAAAAAAAAACGAAATAGCAACCAGAAAAACAATAGAAAACAAAACTAATGAAACTAAGAATTGTCTGCTTAAAAGGACAAAATTGGCAAATATGAAGCTAGACTAAGAGAAAAAGAGAAAAAAACTCAAACAAAATTATAAGTGAAAGGGAAGACGTTACAATGGAGACCACAGAAACAAAGGGTCATGGGAAATTACTAACAATTATAAATCAACAAGTTTTATAATCTAGAAGAAATAGATAAATTCCCTGAAACATACAACCTACCAAGGCTGAATCATGAAGAAATACCATAAATCTGAAAAGATCAATGAGTAAAGAGATTTAATCAATAATCAGGAACATCCCAATGAAGAAAAGTCCAAGACTTTATAGTTTCATTTGTGAAGTCTACCAGACATTTGCAGAACAATTCATGACAGTTTTTCTCAAACTTTTCCCAAAAATCAAAGAGCAGGGAGAACTTCCAAACTCACTTTGTGAGGCCACTGTTAGTCTGAAACCAAACTCATACAAAGAACACAAGAAAATAAAATTTCAGGTCAATGTTCTTGAAGGACATATGTACAAATCAAAGAAACAACCTTCCCCAAAAAAAGAAAGAAAAGAAAAGAAAGGAAAGAAAAAAAAACACAAAATGAATAAAAACCCAAATTTCAACAGTACATTGAAAATTATCTAACATAATCAAATGAAATTAATCTCAGGAATATGGGGGTGTTGCGATGTACACAAATTTATAAGTGTGACATATTACATTAACAGAATAAATGATGAAAACTATATGATTGTCTTAATAGATGTAATGGATCCACAAAAAGAATTTGAGAAAATTTAACATCCTTTTATAATAAAAACTCAGCAAATTAAGTATAGAAGGAACCTACTTCAACACAATAAAACCAATAGATGACAAACCCAGAACTAGAATCATTCTCAATTGTGAAAAGCAAAAAGACTTTCCTCTAAGAGCAGGAACAAGACAAGGATGGACAATCTTGTCACTTTTATTTTATTGGATACTGGGAGTCTTATTCAGAACAAGAAAAAGGAATGAAAGACATCCTTAAAAAAATTAACTCTATTTACACATGACATAACCTTACTTACCAAAAACTAACAATTCTAAAAAGGATCATTAAAACTAAAAGTTTTGTAAAATTGCAGAATCCAAAGTCAACCTAAAAAGTCGGTTGCATTTCTATTCACTAATAGCTAACTATTCAAAAGAACAATTAAGAACAATTCCATTTATAATAGCATTTTAAAAAAATACTTGGGAATAAATTTAACTAAAGAGATGAGAGATCTATACAATGAAAATTATAGAAGATTGATTAAATAAATTGAACAGGAAACATAAATAAAAGAGTCTATGTTCATTTTTTGGAAAAAATGAAATTGTTAAACTATCCATATTACCTATAATCTATAGATTTGGTGGAATCCCCATCAAAATCAAAATTTTCCACAGAAATAGGAAAAATTCCTAAAACTGAAAGGAAATGATATAAATAATAGGCATATAGTCTATAATAGAAAATATAGTCTTGTTTGTGAAGAACAAAAGCTAGAGGCATCATACTACTTGATTTTAAAAATACAAAACTATGGTAATCAAATAAGTATGCTAAGTATAAAAGCAAACATATAGATGAATTAAAGAAAATGTGAAACCTAGAAATCAACCCACAGTGGAAATACATAATGGGAAATATCAATCTCTTCAATAAGTGGTTCAGGAAAAATTACATATCCACAAGGAGAAGAATAAAGTTGGAGCCTTATCTCACACCATACACAAAAAAATCATTTCAAATGAATTAAAAACTTAATCATAAGAACTAAAATAATAAAAACTGTCAGAGGAAAACAAAGGGATAAAATTTACTGTAAATGGTCTATGCAGTGGCTTTTTACATATGACCCTGAATTAACAGGCAGCAAAAACAGAAATCAACAAATGGGATCACAGAAAACTAAAAAGATTTTTTACAGAAAAGGAAATGACCTGTGGAATGGAGGAAAATAACTGCAAACCATACATCTGATAAGAGAGTAATATCCAAGTATTTATGGAACACGAAAAGTTCAATAATAAGAAAACAACGCAATTTTAAAATTAGCATTTGATTTGTGATAATAAGGTTGAACTTGGAGGATATTATATTAAGTAAAATGAATCAAACACAGAAAGACAAATGTCACATAATCTCCTTCATATGTGGGAACATGAAAAGGTCAAATTCACAGAAACAGAAGGTTGAGCGGTGGTTGTCAGAGACCAAGGACATGGGGGAAACGGAGATGTTGCTCAAAGGATAAAATCTTTTAGTCCTGCAAGTTGATTTCTGGAGACCTAATGTAGAGCACAGTGACTATTGTTAATAGAGTACTATTCCTCTTTTTCCCTGGAAATTTGCCGAGGAAGTAAGTAGATTTTAAATGTTTTAGGGAACTATGTGAGGAGATGCTATATCAATTAGTCTGGTAATCATTTCACACTGTATTCATATAGCAAAACAACATGTGGTACTCCTTAAATAGATACAAATTTAATTTGCCAGTGATACTTCAATAAAACTGAAAAAAATAACTTTCAAACATGTTCTTAAATTGGAAAAAGAATTGCTTCAAAATTTATTAGTTGATAAAAACAAAAATGAGATGGTGTTTTTACTCTGCACTAGTTGGGTAGAAATTAAAAATGTTCTTCAGAAGAAAAATGGATAAATAAAATTGAGCCACAAGGGAAAGTAAACACATTAGCATATGAAAAAGCAAGCTGCAGAAGAATAAATATATTACCACTTACCTATAGTTTCAGATTTCCAAAACATTATCAACTGTTGCTTAGATATATGTTCATATGTTGTAAAACAATAAGGACATGTGAGAGAAAGATTAACACAAAAATTTGGACACAAGATGAAGGCCAGAAGATTAAGAAAGATTGAGGAAGAAGTACTTATAATTTTTACAATATCAATACTTTGTTATATTTTAAACTGTGTGAGACTTACATAAATGTTCATTATAATTAGCAATACATTTATGATGCTGACATACACATATGCACCTATATATGTGTGTATGTGTGTGTGTGTGTGTGTGTGTGTGTGTGTGTGTGTTTTGTTGTGCCCTTCCCCAGTGGTTCTGTCAGTCTGAGTAGAGCTCAGGAATCTGAAATTTTAATAAACAAACATGAACCAGGGCAAAGGAGAGGCTGAGGACACAAATGCAGCTCCATCGCTGGGACTTTCTAACCAAGTAAAAGAGAGAATATTAATAAAGACCAGGGAGATCTGAGTAGCATAACAGAAACAAAGACAGTATTATGTGTGTAGGTCAAGTTGGGGACAGAATTTAGACTCATTTATTTATTTATTGAAGATTCTGTCCAAGATTATTTTTGTGCCAGCTACTACACAGAATCCTGGGAAGACGGTCTTGCACGAGATGAACTAAAGTCTTCAGCCCACAGTTTACACTCTAACATCACCAATTGTTCAACCAGATAAGACTGGGGGCAGCCTCTGCTGTAAAGAACAATTTCCAAAAGAAACAAAAATGTTTCTTCCTTCAGCAAACACTGTAATCACTAGGTCGTGAATATGTGTCTTACCCAAGACACTAGAGCTATAGAGGTAGACAACAGTCTCTGCGGTCCTGGTTATTTCTGTCCTCAGCAATGCAGGCTCACATAGGGGCAGAGGGGATCCTCAGGGTAGTCAGTCTGATGAGGCCAAAGGAGGTTCCAGACTAACCACACAACCTCCTAGCTCTCCCGTTTTACTTTTAGTTGATGTAAGAAAATTCAGAAGCATGGCAAATTACACTGATATTTGATTGTCATGTTTCAAAAGAAGGATATATGTCTATATATATATATATGAATA
>RJWT010014856.1:0-20805 GCA_004365215.1 Cuniculus paca
AACAAAAGCTTCAGATGAAATCTCAACTACTTTTGCTTTGTAGCAGAGGTTCATTTCAAAAGGATTTTCCAGGTTGCAACTGTTACATCGAAGATATTTGCAAATGGATGGGAAAAAATGGGGATTAAATTAAGAATTTTTCTTGAAACAATGAAAGAATATATGGATAAGCATATGTCTGTCTTTTCATCAGTGGAATCTTTTTTTCATGCTCATCCCTCTGAATCCTTGCAAGAATGGCTTAAGGAAATACAAGGTTAATTGTTCATACTTGTATTTCTGGCTAGATTTTCGCAGCATGAGTTTAAGAATGATTTCCTCACCTACCTCCTCTTCATGCACTTTTGTTGAATTAAATGCAATCTAATGGATCAGTAGTAGTTTGCATTCCAGAGAGGTACTGATATAGGAAGACAGGACATGAAGAAAGTACTGCAAAGAGACCAAAGTTTGCCCTTCTAAGTCACAGCTACATTTCTTATTCCTAATTCCATATCCTCATAAACTGGCAATAACAGGGAAAATAGATTAAGAACACAGAACTTTTGAATCTAAATTACCTAGACCTATTTAAATCCAGTTTTTAATTATTAATCTATTAATTATCACTCATTACCAGGTAGCTATCAAATGGAGCAACCCCAAGCTTTTTTTGATGATAAAAAAGGGATATAAAGGAAACGTGTTTTACTTCCTTCCACCTAGCTCACCTTGCTACACTAGATATCCATCATATGCAAGGGAAAATTAACTTCTGAATAAAAGATTTTATGAGAAGACACAATATGTATCCAAGTAGAGTCTCTAAATGACTCTTAAGAGTCATTGATTAAAATTGCAGTGACTTTTCTGTTACATATCCTAATTAATCTGTACCCCAAACTAAAGCAGTATTAACAGTGAAAAGGATAAAAAAAGAAAAAGAAGTGAAAATTTCTCTCTAAAAGGTACAGAATGTTTATCTGAGGATTTATTAAATTAAAATCTTTATCATATACCACCTCAGGTTTATTTATGAATTTTATCCTTTAGTCGTCATAAGAAATACATGACGTTTGTACCTTATTCAAGGAGATGTATGTCCTCATTAAAAATATTTTTAGTTGGTTTCTGTTTGTCAGCTCATGATTAACCACCCTAATGAAGAGAAATAACAGCAGAGAAAACTTGGTGTGGAATGTTCAAAGCAATTTATTTTGGGCGTCAATGTGCCTTCTTTCATTTTGCAGCAGAATTGTGATAACCAAAATGGTTTTACTGAAATGTTTGAGATTGTTAGAGTTTTATGATTATTATTTTAGTTGACTCCCAAATATTCAAACTGGACATGTGCTGATTGATGCATAAAATCTTAAATCAGATTTGAAAATTTTTACAGTTAGTTAAATGAAATACATAGGAACAATTAGTTGATTTTACCAAAAATTAAGTTTAGAGATATCTGAAGGAAGATATTATCATCTGAAAGTACAAGAAACATATTAAAATTAACACTACAGTAGTTGAGGGATTTATGGGAGCAAAAGAATTTTGCTTACTTCTTAATGTGATCTTCATATACACAGGGTGCTTAATCCAAATCCAAAATTAAGTAGAAGTATCGCAAATTTAGTCTGTTTTTATAAAACATGTTCACCTATCTTTATGAGGCATATGTATTAGACAACTGCCAGTATCTGATTGTTTACAAAATAGTATTTTAACATACAGAAATAAATCTAATAGCTCTATTTACAATGTTTGTTCAAGTAATTATTTATTTCATTTTTAAAGGATAATATTTGAGAGATTATGCACACAGGCACTTATGAAACATGAAAATGCACAATGAAAATGTCACATAGATCCAAGTAAGATCCATAACTATTATGTGCTAAATATGTATATTTAATAGGGCTTTTTTTTTTTTTTTTTACTGTTACCATATGAGTGTTAGTAGCATGTCAAAGTGGTAGTTAGGAAGTGAACGTTAGGTTTCAGATCATATAAACCCAAATCTTGACCCTGTCATTTGGTAGGAACATCACCTGGTCAAAAACCTAACCTTCTTGGTACCTCGATTTCCTCATCTACCTCATAGGACCATTATGAAGATTAAATAAACATATGTCTATAGATAGAGAAAATAGTGATTCAATATTATAATTCTTTATACACATTATTTGTCCTTGTATCATATGCTTCTCCTTATATAATAAATATGATGTATTTAACAAGTCAGTAGTTTATAAATCTTTGAAAATTAAAGAGAATATAAGAAATATAAGAAATGAGTCTTATAGTATATTTGGTTATAGTATGCTCTTTTATAGAAATCTTGCCTTTAATAAATGAGATATGAATTGGAATTCAATACAATATAACAAAGAAAGTTAAAATCAAAGTATCTTTATTATCATTGGATGCACCGATTATTGAAAATTTAAGCATTAATATCCATTTCACAAAAGCTCATTTTTTAAGGTTTATGGTTCCATCATAAAAATTCATTTCCCAATAAAGTGCATAAATACATTATAGTCCGTGTGTCATTGTTTTTTCATTTCTTGTCTTTGTATGTGTTGGTATGATTGATTGGTAACTAAAGTAAAAATTAATTTTTAGAATCTATATGATCCTGTAAAGCCTCGTAAGACCATAGACGAGGGATTTGGAATGTGATTGTGTCACAGGTCTTATAACTGACTGTCTGTGTGCAGGTAGAAGAAATGGCCTGGAAAGTTATGGATCTTACTGAGATCTCTGTGACATTTTCATAGTGCAGTTTCATTCGTGCTTATGTGCATAATCTCAAGTATTAGCCTTTAAAAATGAAATAAATATTTACTTGAAAAAACATTATAAACAGAAAATGGCCTGAGGAAATGGTCTGGAGAATTATATCTCCTTTCTTGGCTTCTCCCTTGACTGTCTGCTTCCTGTCCATCTGGCCATGATCAGCTCTCCTCCACCCTGTGCCTCTGCCTTGCCACCCTGCTTGGAGGTAGCTGATAATGAACTGTAACTTCTGCAACTGTGAGACAAAATAAAGTTTTGCTCATTTAATTTGTTGGTATCTGGCATTGTATCCCAGGCACAAGAAAGTGATTCAGACACTCCACTATAGCAATATTTTTTGTTTATTTGTCTGTTTTAATAAATAAGAGATGAGTTGAAATTCAACACACTGTCACACATCACACACAGAGAAAGTAAAAATCGAAGCATCTTTATCATAACTAGATGAACTCATTATGGCAAATTTAACTGCTAACATCCACTCATAGATACCTCTCCGCTTCAAGGTTTATATTTCATTATAAAAATTCATTTCCCAAGAAAGTGCATAAATACAACTCAGTTTATATGCCATTATTTTTTCCCATTCCTTGTCTTTTAGCATATTGGCATGTTTTATTTGTAACACAAGTCAAGAGTAATTTTTTAGAATTCTACTTTGTTTATTCCACAAATAAAAATATGCAAAAATATTTAAATAGTGTGAAGTATGTAAGAAATAAACTAATTTAAAAGGTAGGATTAGATGTGAATGACTGTTCCTCATTCCAGACTGATACGGACATTGATTATAGTCCATGTCTCGGTCTATGCAATTAGGTTCTTTCTCATACAATTTTGCTTTTATGACACTGTTTCCAATTAATAAGAAAAAATATTGTAGAAATGGCAATATTTCTAAGCAATATTAATTAATAAAACCACCATTCAATCATTTCCCTTAACATTTTTTAAAATTTCTGTTTCTAAAATGATACAATGTGAATGTCAAATATCCTCCAAAGATCCATATGTTTGCGGCTTGGTTTCATTGGGTAGGGTCCTATTGGGAGGTGATGGAAACTTGAAGTGAGGTCTTTAGGCAGGTCCTTGCAACATTGTGTATGCTCCCTAAGGGAACTGTGGGACTCTAGTCTCTCTCCTTCCTCTTATTTGCTTCCTGTCTCATGATACAAGCAGTATGCTCTTCCATGTACCCCTATCATGGTATAATTACTTTCCCAGATGGCTAAAGCAAAGGAGTCAGACAACTTGAACAGAAATATCTAGAACCATAGACTAAAATAAATCTTTTCTCTTCATAAGTTATTTACTTCGAGTGTTCCACTATAGTACCAGAAAACTGACTAATGTATACATAACTAGTACCAAGTCATTGACTGCTGCCTTTGCAACGATATTATTTAGCCTATGTAAACCAGAATTTTCTTTTGTTTCAGACCTTAAAAGGAAGATTCATAAGCTCTAATATCATGTAATGTAGTACACAAAGCTCTTTATTCATATAATTATGATTGCATTGTTAGATGGTCCCATGTTCACTGTATATGTAGGAGTATCTCCAATTCCACCCATATGCCCTGCTTATCCTTCTGAAGATGAAATAACCAAAACTGCAAGTCGTGTGCACTGAGATGAAAGATTCCTAATTTAGCATAAAGTTTTTTCTCCTGATTCTTGTTAAGACTTCATTTGAGTGTAATTATCGGTATGTTCTACTTTCAGTGAAATCTTTGATGAACTGAAAAGCTGTGTGTTTTGAAATTTTATACAAATAAATTTATTTTCCAGCAAATGCAATGGAAAACTGGATGAAGTTTTTTGTATAAAGTAACAAAAATGGTTATAGTAAAGTTCAAAAGCCCAAATAAATAATATAAATCATGTACCTAAAAATGGAAGATAAAAGATACTCTGATATAATCATAACTATGTCGTTTCTATATTGTGCTAAAATAGGGGCTGGGGATTCAGCTCAGTGGTGTAAGCACCTGCCTTGCAAGTGCAAGGCCGTAAGTTCAATCCCCGCTACCAAAAATAAATAAATAAATAAGTAAACATAATTACTTCTCAATGTTTTCATTCACATATATGCTTCTCTTTTAAAGTGAAATTCAACAATAACCGTAATTTTTCCAGCATACTGATTATGCACTTAAAGATTTTTATTTTAAAATAATCAAATTCTTACCCAGATCGAAGGGTTTTCCCGGACTCCACGTGCGGAAATAATCATCCTAAGGGGGAAAATAATGTGAATTGAGTGTAAATGAGTAATTTCAATGTAGGGATTTATATAAAATATAAAATAATATATGAAACACAGAAATTGCATACAAACCTCTACTTCCTTCAATGGAAAGCAGCAAATTTTAAAAAAATAGAAAACAAATGAAAAATAAAAAAGGAACAAGAAAAAAATAGTTATCAAAAGGAAGACACTGTTTACAAGTTACAAAAACATCTTTCAATGATCATGCTCAGTTTCATTGCAAGTCAATAGTTCCCATAACAATTTAACTATTTTTTGTTGTTATTATGATGTTACATTCTCAATTGCAATTCAGTGCATAATGTAACATACTGATAATTATCCTAAACTAATGCGTTATAAAGTAACTTACCAATTTCCAATTACATAATTTTATTTCCCACTAGTAAAATAGTAAATGGAACAATTAATATAGCAAGGAAAATATCAAGTGATTCTGCAGTAGCCCATAGAGTATATATGCACTTTATGCAAATAAATTGCATTAACTGAATATCTAAGGAGTTCATCAAAATGCAATTGGGAGCCTGGAAAAAATATACACCTAATTAAATTCTGGCTAATGCTGAAATCTTTTTTTTTTTTTTTGTCTTTTTAAGACAGGATCTCGCTATGTAGTTCAGGCTGGCCTTGGGCTCACTTTGTAGCTCAGGCTGGTCTCGAACTTGCAAGGATCCTCTTGCCTCAGCCTCCCAAGTGCTGGGATTACAGGAGTGTGCCACCACACCAGCTTTAATGCTGAAATCTTTAATACAAAAAAAGCAATGCAGTATATTTATAATGCATTTAGTAAATATAATTGTAAAACCTACAATGCCGGGAAAGTTTAATAGAAACAAATTTAACAAGCAAAGCCAAACGAACTAAATCCATTTTATTCACTGTCTTTAATTCTCCAAAAGTCTTGAAAAAGTGCTTCCTCCTTATCAAAATAAGACTTCATAGATAAAATTAGCATTTTGTTTTCACTGAGCACAACATGGTAGAACGGAAACAATTCTTGCCCTTACATTTATTCACTCAAGCCATTTGGTGTTAAAGATACAGATCTTGAAAAATCCAAAAGACAATGCACAGATTCTTTGTACAGTATGTGGTTGCTAATGTATTTGGTAATGATCAATAGTGCGCAAACAAAAAAATCAAACACATTTTAATAATTAAAATAAACACAACTCTGTATTTCCAAAAATGTTTAAATTATTTTTCCAAATGTTTCACTGATCGTGACTATTTAACACCACCTTATGTACTCTCACTGATCAACTTCAAATGAATGAAAAGATGAAAGAGAAATAAAAAACAAAGAAAATTTTGAAACCTACAAAGAAAAACATCTATAAAGAAGACATTTTTGATAATTCATTCTCACAGGTTCTGCACTAAATTATCTAGGATTAGATCAAGGGAAGATAATGTCACTGGGTAATTAAATAAAGTTGACCATTAAATCGCTTTCTAAAAGCAATTTCATCATGATAAAAATCTTAGAAAAATAAACTTTCAAATGATATCACCCCACCAACAATCTCGAAACTTGAGTAGAAGACTATAACATACTCATTTATTGTCCTTTATTTTTTAAAATATGTCTAGCTGTTTAGGGATGATGATTAGTCTTTACTTCACCCATGGTGATGATTTGGACAGCTATATTTTTAAGTTTCCCTTTAAAGTCTAACAGAACCTGAACATGAGGGCATGAATAATGGATTTGAAGTCATGCAACCTTGAATTTTAAATCCGGCTTCCTAGCAACATCCCTTCAGAAGAGGTGATGACCTAGACCTCAGACCCTTGTAAATAAAGCTGGAAAAATAACACCTACTTACTTGAGAGTGGTGTTAAGGCAATAAATCATAAAATATATAAAATACTAGCACAATATCTGGCATAGAGGTAGCGCTAGCACTTAATAACCACTCGGAAGAACCAAGGTCATCTTGCTAATGATTTAGGGAAACACCACTGGAAAAACTCTCATTACTGTTGACAAAATCCTTTAGTTATTTACATTTCTTGAAAATAACCATGGGCTCCTCCATTGTAAATGTATATTGAAAAAAGAATGCGATTGTAAAATCTAACCTTGACTGCATTTAATTAACTTCCTTCAAAATAACATCATTAAATTTGGTTAGTTTGGGAACGCAGCTATACAAAAATCTACAATCACAGTGGAAAGCAGGAGACCGATTCTTTTGTTCACATCAAGGACAACATTCAAGTCTGGCTATTGTATAGAAAAGCAAAGTAGTCAGCTTTCTAGGCTATTTTTAGACATAGTCTTTGTGCTCTCCCATCACTGGACTTTTTTTTTTAATGGTTTTACTTCATTAAATCTTAGGAATTTTGCCAGAATGAAAAATAAAAGTATCTTTGCTTAAGTGTTCATTCAGGCACAAAATTTCTTTTGTTTCTAAATCTTTATGGGAATATTGGTTGTTCTTAGGCTTCAATTAGGTCCAAAGTAAGCCAGCCAGGGCTTTAGAAAACAACTGCAAGAAATGGTTTCACATGGAGAAACTCACGTTTAGACAAATATAGGCAGAACCTTAGTTAATCAACGGGCAGAGTTGGATTCTTGTTACTCAGGTTCGAAATCATATTCTAGTAAATTAAAGAGATAGTAAAAATTTAGCATGTTTCCTGTCACACTTTTGCCAATTTCTTATACTTAAAGAAATAATAATTGTTAGTTTTTCACAAAACAGGTGGCAAAACAAAATTTGACATACGTGTTACATTACTGAAAGTATCTGTCTCCTTAGATTTTTAATGTTATGTCTTTTCTTCAAGTTTCATAGTAAATATATATGTAATACAGAGGACAGCATCTCAACCTATAGTGTTATTGATAATGTGGATAACGTAAGTATTTGATGCACTGAGGTAAGGAGATTGTCGTGTGCATTAAGGGCTGTTTGACAGCATCATGAGTTGCTACTATAGAGATACCAGTAGGCATTCTCATCCAAGGTGTGATATGTCATCAGAGAGTGCCAAATGTCCACTATATTACCAATTTGGGGACCACTGAAGTTGAGTTATTAGAAAACAGAAAAAGAAAAATTAATCAAAATGCCCTACAACAGGAAAA
This sequence comes from Cuniculus paca, assembly GCA_004365215.1. Classification (NCBI taxonomy): domain Eukaryota; kingdom Metazoa; phylum Chordata; class Mammalia; order Rodentia; family Cuniculidae; genus Cuniculus; species Cuniculus paca. The sequence continues at coordinate 8,151 of RJWT010014856.1, forward strand.
TTCTACCAAGAGCAGAGTTTCTTCTCCAGTGTTCTATAATATTAAGAGGCAATTATATATTCAATTTCTATGCAGGTTTTTCAGGTAACATTTTATTAAGTGTATTTTGCAATCACACAATTATTTTCTCAAACTATTTAATAGTTACATGTACAGTTTGGTACAGATTTACTATGATTTAGTTTATGCCTCCATATGTCTGTACTCTATTATTTTTATATTTTGCTATAGTAAAAATAATAAACATATGAATAAATTTCTTTTTTATAACTATACTTTATAAGTTTAGGAAACAAATTAGAGGGCAGAAACACTATATTTATGATAGAAGAAATATTTTTCCATTACTATGTTTGGCCAGTTTTGTTTCAAGTGAAATGGTTCAAAAGAACTCAATGTTTAGCGTTTTGTGTCCAACTACTACATCTACACTAATAAATTCTCTTACTGTCTGATTGAATGCTAGAGCATGAAACCACATCAGGATGGCTTAACCATCCTCCTGGACTTTACATGATCAGTTGGGACTGAAGGAGTCGCATTCCCCAAAGCTCCATAAAGCCCCAGGTTGAGCACACAAAGGTACTAGTCAGGTATCACATCAGGCATTATTAAGCCACTGAAGATGTTTCCTTGGCTACAAAGAGCTGTGTTGGCAATAAAATCTTACTAAGTAAATATCTGAGAAAAAATTTGCTAAGAAAATGTCACACATTCAAACAGTAGCAAATAGATACACTGTTGAAGTCTATGGGTACAGTTTTGTCCTACAATCCCATAATCAATTTGCATATTTAAAAATTGCTATAAAATATTTTAAGCTATAACATATACATTCCAGGGCCAGGGATTTAGCTCAGTGACTCAAGCACTTGCCTGGTAAGTGTGAGGTCATGAGTTTAATCCCTGATACAAAAAAAAAAATACACATTCCAAAATCATAAGATGAAACATGGAAGGTAATGTTTTAGGGGCAAAATTTGAAAATAAGAGTATCAAATTAGTAGTTATCAATAGAAATTATTTTTGATACAGCATGCTCATAGCCTAAACAAATATAATAATGTAGTTCTAAGTGGAGCATAGAATTTTAGAGTATAAAGGTGCATATTATATATATATATATATATATATATATATATATAATGTGTACATGCAATTGTGCATATATAAAGGTACGTTTAAAATTTACAAGTCAATTACAAAGATTTAATAAGATTTGGAGGATCATATGACATATCTCATGAGAGATATATTTTAACAAATTATAGTTTTGCTGAAAATAAAAGACAATAAAAGGTTGACAATATTTTTTTAGAGATTTTTGTAATCATTTTGTATATGAATATAAAACCTAGAAAACAATCTCAAGGTGAAAGAAAATAAGTAATTATATTTACATATAATGTTGTCAACCATATAAAGCCAACTTTTTACCACAATGAACATCTTTGCCATGATTTCTCCCAAAGTGATGACATAATACTACACTCAAAAAGACCTCTACCTAGGGAAACTCATATCATACATTGCTTCAGTGTGGGAACATCAGGGGAGGGAAGAAGAAGGGAAAACACAAAATACGAGCTTTTCTAAAGCCATTGCTGAATGGCAGACTATCACTACAGCACTGTTTTGTTAGAAGACAGCTACATAATTCAGGTCAAAATTGAAAACAAAATTAGGAATAATAGCATAAGAGGATTATTAGAGCCTATTTTAGAGCTTTGCCACTACAGAAATTATGTGGGGAATTTTTTTTATTTGACACAAGATTTCATTTTTCTACCATCAAGACATTGAAGGAAAGTGACTTAAAATCTTACTTATTTCTTTTAAATTACAGTAAGCTTCCCTGTGTATGCCTATAGAATTGAGAAATGCTCTAAAAGCTACTTGTTATAAGGAATCAGTTTTATTTTTTAATTAATTGCAGAACAATTATTTTGTAAAATAGAATAGCATATTGTTAAAAATGAAATAAAAACAAAGATATACGACATTCAAATCCAATGTACTTGCCATTAGTATTAATCGACATAAAATTATTCTGTCAAATGTATATAAATTTTTATCAGTGAAAACTTTCAATTTCTGTAACCAATTCATAAATGTCTCCAAAGATCACTAATCAATGGGCAATTCTTTGAGCAATACTGATCTATGTGATATAGAGAAATATAGTGTGGCCCTAAAATTTCATGCATACTATAAGTTTGTAGTCCTCATAAAACACAATGAATACAAGCAATAATAGAATCTTACGATTTCAAGAGGCTCAGAATATTTCAGCTAATTTGATAACTGGAAAATTACACTAAAATTTCTGCTCACATAAGAAAGTAGAAAAAAATCAATAACAAAATTTTATTTCTAATTCATGTGTGATTTAGAACTTGCATCCATTTATTCTTTCTTTTTGCTACAATCATCAAGCAGCAGCAATCACTGTATTCAGGGAAGATAAATGTTTTTGTAATTTGAAACTTACATCAACATAAAAACAGAACTAAAAAGAAGTGAATTACTCATCCAAGAAAAGCTATAAAAGAAACTTAAAAACATAATACTAAGTAAAAGTAGCCAGTCCAACAGGCCGTATACTGTGTGATTTCAGCTATGTGAGACTCTGGGGAAGACTGAACGAATGACACCATACAGAGATCCGAGGTGTCTGCGAGCTTAGGAGGAAGACAAGGATGAACAGGGAAAGTGAAGATTTTTAAGGCAAGAGAAATATTGTGTATCACAGTATAATGGCAGGTTCATGTCATTAGATCTTTGTCCAAACCCATATAATATAACAAGAGCGAAACTTAATGTGAACTATACACTTTACATGATAAAGAAATGTCACTATAGGCTATCAATTGTAATAAAAGGTCCCATTCCAGAGGTGGATGCTGATAATTAGGGAGCCTGCATAAGTGTGTGGGGGAGAGAGTACATTATCTTCTGCTTCATAATGCCATTTACCCTAAAATGCCCTAAAAAATAAGGTCTACTTAAATACTTAGACATAAATTACAGTGAAATTTTATTATAGAAGTAAATATATAGTGTTTTATATTTTATAGTTTAATAATTGTAAGTGACATAGCAGATAAAAATTTAAATGACCTTTAAAATTATACAATATAAAATTGTACTCTGCCTACCAATAGCTTCTACAAAAATAAATAATCTACCAGATAAATGTTTAAAGCAATTTATTTTCATAGGTATACACTAATTATTTAGTTATATGTGTCACTGTGAGACTTCTTTTTGCATTAGCCAATATATTTAAGGCATCAGAAAGGTATTACTTAAAAGCAGTACTTAAAAATAGAAGTGTTTTCAATTTTATACATTCCTTTTATTAATTGAAATGCTATTTCTATACTTTTAGAAACACACCATTAACAATAAAGATGATCATATCATATTTATGTTATGGCTGCACAAAAGAAAAAGAAACACACAACAATCTGAAATATTTACATAAAATACCATACACAATTATTATTGATAGCTGCATTAGAATATATCAATTGAGATCAAAATAAAATCAAGAACATATGCAGGTGAAATTCACCAGGAGACTTTAATTTTATCTTATATTAGACACTAACATAAGCATCTTAAATAATTATACTCTAATATTTAATTTACTTGATGTTTAGAAAATATCAGTTTTGAAATGATAATCATTCTATATATGTTTTGACAAACATCCATTTGAAACTAATCATTTTACAACACACCACAAACACACACACACACACAATGCATAACTGCTGGGAAGCAAATGCCCCTGAATCACCTACTTCTTTGCCCAATGATTATCTCTTCAGTTAAAAAAAAAGAAAGAAAAGAAAAGGGACAAAAATCAATAGCTATACTCTGAATGAAGAGTGGAGAAATGAAAGTCAAAGGAGAAAAAAAATGCTCCAGGCAAGACAGAGCCAGAAAAAAAGCAGGAGTAGCATGCCCATCAACTGCAGAATAGATAAGTAAGAGAAGGCACTTTTTTAAATTTTAAAAACAAAACCAGGCAATGGGGATTTAGTTCAGAAGCCTAAGTGCCTGCCTGGCAAGCGAGAGGTTGTGAGTTCGATCATCGGGGCCGCAAAAAAAAAAAAAAAAAGAGAAACAATACAGAATTTAAAAAAAAAAAAAGTAGGAAATTAACACTAATTAATATATTGCCTAAATCTTGTAACTTGAACAGCTACTTCTAATATATTGCATTTTTATAAAATGGAAAGCTACTCAGCTATAAAGAAGGATAATCATGAGGCTCTTTAGGTAAATGGATGCAACCTGAGAACATCCTCACGGGTGAAATAGTTTGGACTCACATGGGTAAACATTGTGTTGTCTCCCTAGTATAAAAACCTGAAGGAGTAGTGGGGTCCAAAATGTACAATAGATATTATAAAAATCAAAGGAGAGGAAACATCTAAAAAGGGAAGGTGGTAGCTATTGTTAATTTCCTATTATCTTTTTTTCAAGCCCTGTATCATTTTCTTTGTTCTGTTTTGTTTGGTTTTGATCTGTTTTGTTTTGTTTGATTTTATTATGTCTGATGGTATGGGCAGCTATTTTGAAGATAACAAGATATATTATGGTAGCCATTATGGATTTCCTATTATCTTGTTTGAAGTCCTGTATTGTATTCACTGTTTTGTTGTGATTGGTTATATTCTATTTTGTTTGGTTTTACTCTCTTTAAAATAAAAAATAAATTAAATAACTAAAAATTCACTGTATATTCTTATCTAATACATTTTAGCTCAAATTAACAGGTTATTTTTAAAAGGATGATTCCCTTTAAGAGTAATCTTGTACACAAAAAGAAAACATGAAACTAAAATTTAAAAAGACAGCAGTGTCGCACTCTAACTTAGAGAATTTATAATTCTGTCTTCTTTTTCATTCTCCTAGTTAATAAAAGAAAATGAAGTAGAACAGTCCAATATTGCTCAATGATAATTGTTAATGTACCACTAGAGTTTCACTGGTGCCACATGCTCCACATCTCTTTATTAGTACTTTCGTAAATGCTCAAGTTCAGTAACTTTTATTATTATTTGCTATTCTTACTATCAAGAAAAGATTAACATTCATAAAAATTGTAAAATTGTAAATAATTACTAAGTTTTATTATTTAATGTACTTAATCACTGAAGGTGAGCCCATTTAGAGAAAGACGACAGAGGAAAACAATGGGTAGAAGGAATAAAGGAAGAAAAGTTAGAGGAAAAATCAAAGTCAGGGAGAGGCAAGGAAGAACGGTTTTCAACAAACATTCATTGAACATATTATGCCCCACACATAATGGTAGCATCTGGTCAGTGGTACATGGAAATACATGTAGTCCTGATCATATAATTTAAAGTCTATAAAGATACAGACACGGCAACAATGCAATATACCTACATACAAAGTGTTACACCTGCTTTAACTTGGTATGATCAGTGTCATGGTATATGTGATAAGAACAGTGGCTTGAAAAATGACAAGTTGTGATGTTTCATGCTGAGAAAACAATTACTTTGAGGATAACAATATGCAATATGACAACCATTGCTAAATTTCTATCATCTTGTTTTGAAATCTTATATTGCCATTGTTTTTTGTTGTGGTCATCATTTTGTTTTGTTGTTTTTTGTTTGTTTGCATCTTGATTTTTCTGTTTCTTTCACTTTACAGTAAAAACAACAACAACAAAAAAAACAGACTCAAAGTACAAAGAAGTTTAGCATGTATAAATAGCTTGGTGTTATCATAATATCAGTGTGTATCTATATTTGTCATAACCACTTGATCAGAAATTGTGTGTGTCACTCATTATGATTAAATTTGTTTATGTAGGAGACTTTTTTCTGTATTTCTTAAGTCAGGGAAAGTCTATGTTTTAAGGTTGATTTATGTTTTCTAGAAAAATAACATAATAGGTTGTCTACATGTGTCCTTAATACCTTGTCCCAGAAACTAGGCATTAAGGTAATATGAAATAATAACAATCACAAATTCTAATACAGGGCTTATTATATTCCAGGAACTCTTTAACTATTGTAGTTACCATGTGGGTTAGGTAGGCACCCTCCTTTAATCTCAACTTGTAGATGAGAAACGTAGTGACTTGTCTCACGTCTAGGAACTAGTACAGATTAACATTCATAAAAATTGTAAAATGGTAAATAATTACTAAGTTTTATTAAGTCTCAAACCCAAATAACCTGCTTATTGAATTTGTTCTCTTACTCATCTTACAGTTTCAGTTTTCCATTATAAACTTTCAAATGTAAGTAGTAGCATGCTATGCAAAATAATTTAGGAATTCTAAAGTAAATTAATACTGCTAATTGATCATGTTAGCACATTTATTATGTTGCAAATCTAAGGGGAAAAACCATAAACTGAAGATAAGATAGAAAGTATCTCTAACTCTAGTGCTGTGTACACAAGGTAGTTCTGAGTACTACTTAGGAATAATGGAAAGGTTGTATAATCATTAGGAAGATTTCTTTTGTTTTCTGAATGTATTCTGTTTTGACAGTTATGTTTTACTCTTCACTTCTCCAAATGGCATTTGAGAAAATGCAAAAACAAACACAAACACAAAAACAAAAACTAGAAGTTCTCTAGTATTTACAAGAATTAATGTGTACAAATCTTAGGTGAAGGCTCAAAGATGGTGTCAAATATAAAAGTAATACATCTGCAAATGTCTGAAGTACATTTTAAAACATAAAACTAAATCTCCTTGTTTCTTCTATAAAATGTGCCAGTTTTCAAAACTTTCAAAACTATTTCTGACTTTTCAAAGCTTCCACAAAATTATTTTGTCAGTATTCATTTCTGAGGAACAACCTATATTACTTGATAGACCCTAATCTATGCTTCTTGCTGTGTTTTCTCTGAACATTCCAAGATTTAATTATCTGGAATAAACTGTTCCTCTTGAGAAGAAATACTGTTTCTTGGTTTTATTCCATGTCTACAGACATTTGCAGTCACAATCCAATAGAAATAGAGAAAATTTTTATAGACTAAATGCACTCAGAAAATAAATGTCTATGGAGCATGATGCAGGAGGACCATTTCTTTAGTTTTTATCAGTGATTCAATGCCAAGAACACATAAGAAAGAAAAAAAAATCAAATGGAATAGCCAATTTCTTTGTGAATGTGTGATTAATATTGTCAGTCAATTGAATCTGGTAAGTAGTTTAGAATGTCGTTAATTACAGTCCGGTGGAAAGCAAATTCAATGTCAAACACTTTCAAGCAAAAGTAAATGGGATTTTATGGTGCTGGCAACTGCAGTGTGTTCTGAGCAGTGCCGAGCTACTTCATACATTTGCATACTTGTTTATGAATTTAGTGATATGATATTTAAAATGTACTCTAATATGGGTATTCAATTACATCAGAACTGTGTCTACCAGAGTCAGGTTGAGAGGCCATATGTGCTATAAAGATAAAAGGATTTAGACAGAAAAGCAGTGAGTAATTCTCTACAATGAAGGTGGCAAGAGTATGTTTTCTCTGAGGAGAGCCAGCAATATCACACCAAATGGAATTTTTGCAAAATGCTTGGATGGCAAACTTACCTTTTTTACAGATGTTCTTTTTTTCTATCATTTTTCCAAACTTCACTATTTTACATAGTTCAGCCTCACAAAAACTGTTTGTCCTTAACAATCAACTGCTTACTCTTTAAGATATTTTATGTTCTAAAGCAAGGGGGGAGGTGATTCCCATGAGTATTGTCTAATCTAGTGATCCACATTCTGTTGGACTAGTGACTGAAAAAGTGAGATAGTCTACAGAGTTAAGGTGACATTGGGAATGCCACCTCCAAATAACACTTTAATTTTCCTAACAATTGATTATATTCATAGATCAACATTCTTTTTATTTTGCAAATGTCCTCTAAACTTGTGTAGTCAGTCATTACTACTACTACTATGACTACTAGTAATGTTAAGACCTTTAATAATGGGAATGAGTCTTTCTTCCAAATCTATCCCAAAGGAATATGTAAAGGACAAAGGATAATTGAAGATGACAGGTCATTTTAGGAAAGGAGAGCCCTAAATGTGAGTCCAAATAGACTGTTTGAAAATTGATAAGGTAGCTTGAGGGTATTAGGTTAAGGGAAAAAATTTGAAAAGTAACTGGAAGGGTGGAATTTATCATTTGCCATGTAATTTTGCCTCAAGTTTTGAGAATAAAGCCACAGCACCCACTTTTAGCTACCTGACCCTGAAACACAGACCACAGTGGTTTACCTTATTCCAGGGAGGGTAATAGCCAATTTCTTGGGCAGGTAGAAGCATACATGTTGGAAATCATAGCAAGTGCTAAGGAACACTGTGTTCTGTGTCAGTTTCTCATTCCTTAATGATGACTTCCTGTATTCTAGGCCAGCGCTTCTTTGAAATCTGTTAAGTCCCTGTTGATGCTGTTTAAATGGCTCTTAAGTCATGATCACATAGCAAATCATTTAGAAACAATAGAGACATGGATCAAAGTTCCATAATGTCACTGAAAAACAACTATGTGCTTTGCTTTATTCAACTGAAAAACTGTATCCTATCACCTTTACAAGACTTCATGGATCTTATTATACTGAACATGTAAATACAACAAGCAACCTTTGTAAAGTTGAATGAACTGTCAGCAAGTATAACTTTTCTGCAGTCTCACTGCTGAATAATGCCAAATATTAAAAAAAATCAGTTCTCTCTTGTTCATTATTTCAGAGCTTCAGTTCATCATTCATTCACTTTCACACTTAAGCATGTAACTGTAGTTTGATATATTAATGTATGTATAACATGAAAAGAAAACAATACTGACTAGCAATCATAAGCTCCTTCAATATGAAAAAACAAAACCAAGTGCAGGAAAGCTCTTTAGCAGCATGATCAAGTTCTGTCCATTTCTCTTTCTCTGGAGAATTTGAAAAGAAATGTGTAGTAAACTAAAGATATGATAGAAACAGCCTCTAAATGACTTTGGGAATGAATAAAGGGTTGCAAATCCAAAGGGGTAAATACACAAAAGCAATGAATAATATAAAGCTAAAAAGGAGAAAAGATATGTACAGAATGGACAAAACGGTGGCAGTAGAGTTAGAGTAGAATTGACTTTTACAAAAAGAAAGAAGAAAACTAAAAAAATGATCTGCTCTTGTCCCAAATACCAAATGTACTCCTGTTATAACTTTCCTAGTGCCAAACTATGATACAGGCTTTCTTCTCATGAACTCCTTATGCACCTCTCTTATAAATATGTTTGTCCTCACACTTCTTGTCTAGTGCATAGGATTTATGAGTCAATTTCTATCCCCCCCAAAAAAAGTCAAACACACACACTGTCTAACTAGTAACTTACTTTAAATACTCTAATGTGAAAATGCTATGCATAATTTAGCTTTTGTATAAACCCCAAATGTAGCTAAAATTCAAGTAACTATTACTAGAAGTCCTATAAATGAGAATCAATATTCTTTGGATAGTTTCAGAGTCATTCACATATTGGCTAATATGTGAATCTACACTTTTCAACACACTAGTACATGGTGCATATTTTTATGGTTGGATAGAAAGAGCATGAGCCTAGAATCCATATTAGGTCTGTTTGGATTTGGGTTATCCCTTCTGAAAGCAGATGCTGGTTAATACAATCATAATATGATCAGTTACTCTTGACTTTGCATCATGGTTCCAAAAAACTGTATTTGACAACCAGTTGCCTATTTTACAAAGAAAGTTTATTAAAATACGGGTAATCTGTGAGCATACTCTCTGTGGCTTCTTTGGCGGAATTTAACAGCAGAGTTGCAAAGTTTTCACAAGGCCATAAGGCCCACAAAGCCTGAAATATTTATTCTTTACCCCTTTACAGAAAGTTTTCTGAACCCTGCCTTACATCATTGCATTCTATTGGAAGTTCTGCAAGTGGCTGATCAGTATCTTAAGACTGAGCATGCAAGGATTTTGAAGTACACAGAAGCAAGCTACATAAATATTTTCATTTGTTTACTAAAATGGATCTACAGTATCCACAAGTGTGTAGTCAGTTCTTAACAGAAATACATGCAATCCTAGAAGAGTACCAGGCCCGATTTTCTCCTACAGAGATGCTGATCTTTTGAGATACTCAGGTACAGAATTGTCCCACAATTTTTGTAAACACCATACACAAAGCAAAGTACCACTTTGTGAGACTCTCTTTAAAATTAGCCAAGCAAAATCCAGTCATGTGCCGGGGTCTGTAGCACCCCTCTTACAGATACATACAGTAGTTCCTGGTGCCATGTGGTCTCTTGGGCTACAGTGGAAAACAAGCCCAATTTGTTCCAGTATTAGGCTTCCTAGCTGGGACTGGATGAAGTGCAGCATCATTTAGTTTCCAAGTACTTCTATCCATAACACAGCAAGTGTACAACCTGGTCTCTGTATGCAGATGGTTAACCTCTGTGTAGTATTCTTTACCCTGTGGTTAGACAATAAAGCACAGCCCTTCATTTAAGGTCCATTTTATACTTATATTCAAGACAGGCTTAGCTTAGGATTTTTGTTAGTAATAAAGTTGTCTAACTGAAAAGCTCTGGTGTAACTGAATTTTACAGTTCAGCATGAATAATGTGAAATTCATTAATAACCTTATATTAACATTAATTTCACATGGATAACAATAACAGAGGAGGGCTATAAAAATTCATACAAGTTATTAGTTAACTTTCTTCATGTTTCCTAAACAGCACTTATATTACTGAAATGTCAGAAGTTAGGTTCTTTAGATGCAAAGCATTTAAACCTAAACTGTTACATTTTTCAGCTAAATCACTAAATAACTACACATTTCCTTGGTAGGTTACCTGGCAGATTTTACCATTATGAAGTATTTAACAAAAAGTCCACCTGTTATTCAAGTTCAGAACATGTATGGAAAACAAATCCTTAGTTTACAATATTTGAAACTTATGAACATTACCAAATATTACAGCTTATGAAAGTATGTGTTTTAAAACACTTTGACAGAAACACTTGATCAGGTTTCTCAATTTTCGTTTACATATTGAAGTTGTAAAATGACAGGCTACAATGATCTGCATCTTCTGGAAATTACAATCTCAAGATTCCAAATAGGGAAAACATATAATGACATTAGTTCTATCAGACACAATTGCTGCATGCTTTTTCTCCCTGTTTTCTATTTCAGTTTCTCTGCATTATTTTCCTCATTTATATTGTTCTCTGTTTCCTACCTTTTCCTTTGAGAGTAAGTCTACTATTGGTACTTACTGTCACTGTACAACCCTCGGGCTAATAAACTGGCATCAACAGAAATCTGGATAGAACCTGCGTAGTCCAGAAAGATTATCTTGACAGCTGCCTCTGCATAGGCCCTCACCTCTAGCTGGATGTGTAGCTGAAAATGTTACAGCGATAAGTAGTTTTGCCTTTGGTCTTAAAATGGTCCTGCATTTCTGTGTCTGAGCATGATGCATCTTAAAGGACCGTATCTGTCTGCAGTGTCCTCCATGTGAATACATCCCTGGACTCTTTGGGGAAGGTCACAATGCAAGCAAATACACACAGTGCCTTTATTATTGGTAGTGAACAAGAAGTGATAATATTAGAACTTTTACCTTAGAATACTGAATTAAATGATAGTGTGAAGTGTAAATGCACCAAAAATGAGAATATCCATATATAAGAGCCTATGATATAAAAAGTATCTTCTAGGAAAAAAAAATAAACAGGCCCTGGAAATTCAGTTTGATTGTTAAGGCCTTACTAGCTGAAGACTCCATTTTCTTCCCTTTCCCATGCCTCCTTTTTATTCAGGGAGATGCAAGGTGATGGGTTCACTTGACAGCAAGCTCCTGTGAGCCACCCACATGACATGGTTAGCTGTGACCTCAATAAAATCTCTATTGTCCTCTAGTGCAAGCAAGAAAAATGTCAGGATTAAAGTGAGTAATAACCCAAGTTTCTTGTTCCCTGATCTGGTTGTTGAATCCAGGGGAAAAAATGTGTTGTAAGGACTGATGGTAGGAATATGAGTCACAAGAAAAAATGAGAAAGAAAGAGAGGGACCAACAGATGTTCCCATTTCTTATTAAACTGTTATCAAATAGGACAGGAGTCTGAAAATCACCCACAAAAATCATGTGACTGCTTAAAAGCAAAAGTTAAATTTAGCTCAGGACTACTATCTTTCGTTTTAATGTTCTTTCTCTGACAGTTTTCAAGAAATCACAGATAAAGTGATTTCTGAAAACAGTTCTAAATTAATAGTGATTTAAATCAAGTCAACTATTTAATTGCTATATGTGGTAATCTGTCATTTGCCAAAATATGTAGTAGCCAACCTGGAAGATTAGGAGTAGAGATTAAATGATATAATTTATGTAATGTTTCTTTTATAATGCCTGGCACAGATTACGACTCTTTAATTAATACTTCTTGATGTTGACAATGATGATAAAGTTATCACCAGATGAAGAGATGCAACATAATTAAGACCTCTCAGAATTTACACTGAAGTGAAATTTAATATGAGTGGGAGAATCTTTCCAGACTTTCAGAGCTAATCATATTACCTTGATTAGAATGCTGAAAATGTAGATTTATTCTGTTTTCAAT
>RJWT010014857.1:0-20801 GCA_004365215.1 Cuniculus paca
ACCAGTGAGACCTAACAATATAGTAAGCATGTCAACCACTCACTCATAAATATGTAGTAAATGCTAGCTAGTGACTGTACGTAAGTACTGGATGTTGGAGAGGGTGGAGAGAAGGAAGCAGAGATTATCAGTACCAAGTATCATCTAGGTTTCAAAGATCCCTACAGAAACACTGCAATAGATACTTTACTTGAAAATTTTAAGTAGTACACAGAGAGTGCTTCTCTAAGAGACCAATAAATCAAATATAATATAATCAAACATAATCTTTTGTGAACAATCCCAGTCCTGGCTATACATATTATCCAACAAGAGACAATAAATTAACATTTTCATACTAGAGGCTAGGCTTGGTGGTGCAGGTCTGTAATTCCAGCACTTAGGAAGCTGAAGCAGGAGCATCACCAGACTGGGATACATAGTGAGTTCAAGGCCAACCTAAACTACATAGCAAGAGTCTAGCTTAAAAAACAAAACAAAAACTAAATTACATAGAGAACATAAAAGTGATTTTCTGATTATCTTTAGATAAGAAATTAGGATTTCATATTTGATCAAGCAGGAAATCTGCAATTACAAAATTCTTTTTGTTCCTTGAGGTACTAGAGACTGAATACAGTGCTTTCACCCTGAGCGACATCCCCAGCCTTTTAACTTTTTTTTGTTTTTTAAGATAAGGTCTCAACAAATCACTCAATTGCCCAGGCTGGGATTAAACTTGTGATCTTCCTAACTCAGCCTCTCACAGTGCTGGGATTATAGACATGTGCCATTAAATCTTGTTTGGAGTTAATTCTTATTAAAACCTACCTCGCAGTGATAATCAAATATTGCACTTTCAGTAGTATTAGCTGATTCTTCTTTTTCAGCACAAGTTTCAAAGGGTGAAAGTTGCTAGTATTTAAAAAAAAAAAAAAGCGAGAGAAAATGATCTACCAAGCTAATAAAGAATACAACTGCTGCTGCACCGGGCAATCTCACAGTACAGCACTGAAGAAAACAAAGACTACTAGCAGCGTTGGGAAGTGCTCTTTCAAAGCTGTTGAGTAGGCACAAACTTCTTGTTTCAGATCAAGTGTTGTGTCTTCAACTTAAGTGTACTCTTCTTTGGTCTTGTTGGTTGTTACGAGGTTTGTTCCTTGCCTGATCTGAACTTGAAGCAGCAGTTTCAGGTGGTAAAGTCTGTTCTGTTACACTTCATACTAGAGGCAAAAAATGAAGATATTAAGTATAACACACACAAAACAATCAGGAACAGAGAGTGAGGAATGAGACAAACTCATCACATTAACTCACTCACTAGAGAAGCAAGCAATACAGCACTCTTATTTGGTAGTATTTGAAAGACTGCTCAAATGATTGCTTTCTTTAGTATCACACACCCAAGACCTAAAAGTATTTCACAGTCCTTAAGACCTCCCACCCCTAATAAGCTGGAAGTTACTCAATATTCAAATTGGTAAAAGCATTTTAGAAGCATCTGGCACTGCATTAAGTTTTGTGGAAAATATAAAAAACTCCCGTCAGTTTATCATCTTGCTAATAGTTAAACTTGGAGGAAAAAAATAGGACAAAATGCCAAAAATGGGCTCAGCTACTATTTGAGTATCTATTAAATCACACACCAGAGTAATACTATTGCTTACTCACTACTGTATGAGCATCAAAACAACATGGTGGGCACAGAGAAGATGTGGAATCTGAACTGAACCTGAAAAACAGGCAGAATTCTAGGAAAAGAGATAAAAGTTGAGTATTCTAGGCATGAAATATCACATAAACCAAGCCAGAATATGCCACTACATTGTAAGTTCCTTGAGAGCTAGGACTATATATAATTTTTATTATGCATTTAAAGTCAAGTAGTTTTTCTCCCAAATGACTGTGGCAAAAAAGGTAGGTTATTTTAGAGGAAATCAACATGCTAGCCTGGCTAGAACAGAGATCTGGGCTGCAATAAAATAGGATATGTGGCCTGATTGATATGGCACAGCCAGATTATGAAGCATTTCAATAAAAAACAGGCTCAGTTCTTGATCAAAGTGGTATTAAAGTCTTGAAATCCTATGGCAGTGAAAGAAACAAACCTCATTTAAACTATTGTAGTAAATAAATGAGAAACTAACAAAGAAATCTTTTGTATAATTTATAAAATCATAAATGACTGGATCTAATATTAATAAAACAGTACTGTTAACTGAAATGAGTTTTGGCTGGGCATGGCAGCAGCACTCAGGAAGCCGAGGCAGGAGGTTTACAGTGCGTTTGAGATCAGCCTGGACTATATAGGGAGACCCTGTCTCAAACCCTCCACCCCCTAAAAAAGTTTTGCTTTAGATGTGAGTCTCATTATGTTGCCATGACTGGTCTGAAACCCTTGGACTCAAGTGACACTCCCATAGCCTCGGCCGCATTACAGGTGCACACTCTGTTCAGCAACTGAAATGATTTATATGGGGAGAAGCAAAAGGTAGATATACTGATAGATGGATAATATATTCACATATAGATGGGATAGTGGTACATGCCTATAATCCCAGCAGTCAGAGGCTGAAGCAGGAAGCCTGTGGTGAACTGAAGTCCTGCTTGGGCTACATATATAGTGAATTCAAGGCCAGTGTGAAGTACACAGTGAGACCCAGTCTCAAAAATAAACACACACACACACACACACACACACACACACACACATTCATGTGAAAAAAAATCTTCAGACATAAAAATGACTATAAGGTGAGAAATCAGTGCTGCAAAGCCAGTTTAACTAGGAGAGCTCAATTCCAACCACTGTTACTGGGTCAGGGATGTAGCTTAGCAGTGCAGCACCTACCTGGTAACTTGTGCATGTGACCACAGTTCAATTTCTACTACCAAAAAAAGAAACAGAAAAGGCTGGGTGTGATGGCATGTGCCTGTAATCCCAGCACTCAGAAGGACGAGGCAGGAGAATCCTTGCAAGTTCGAGACCAGCCTGGGCTATGAAGTGAACTCAAGGTCAGCCTAAACTGCTTATCGAGACCCTGTCTCAAAAAGCCAAAAAAAAAAAAAAAGGCAGGCATGGTAGTGTACACCTGTAATCCCAACACATGGCAGGCAGGGGTAGGAAGAATGCAACTACATAGTGAACTCAAGGCCAGCCTCAACTACACAGTGAGACCCTGTGTGTCTCTCTCACACACACAGACACACACACCCACACACCTACCACTGTTACTAGTAAAACTCATAGTCAAGGCTTCCACATAAGCAAAATGAACTCCATAATACATTTGTGAGAACCTTCTAGTATTCCGTAACTTCAAATGTTGCTGGGAGTACAGCTCATTGATAAAGAGTGTATGCTTACCATGTGCAAGACCCTGGGTTTAATTAATCCTCAGCAAGGAAACAACTAAAACACCCCCAAAACACATAACAAAATAAAAAACTATTATCTATTAAATATCACTTTTACCTGATTTTTCAACTTCATTTAAATCACCTCACTATTTAGAAAAGTCCAAAAGTAATGACTCTTAAATAACTTGATTATTCCCTTTCCACCTCTATACCAAATATTCTACTTCTTACCAGTATTTCCTTCAGGTATCTTCTGTATTATTTCTTGTCCTAAAAGATTTTAGTTCTAGGTCCCAAATCTGCCAATTTCCACTGTTGACCTTTTCCATTTTTTCAGACCATACTCATTTAACCAAAACTCCAATTTCAGCCAGGCATGGTGGTATACACTTGTAATCCTAGCACTGGGGGTGTGGGGGTAAAGTACAGAGGAGAGCTGAGGGAAGACAATTAGGAGTTCAAGGCTAGCCTGGGACACATCAAATAAGCAATGAGATCTCAAATAAGCAAAGCCCTTCAATTTCAGCATGATGCTGTGGCATTCTGGTAGTCTCAGCTATTCAGAAGCCTAAGACAGAAGGATCACCTTAGTCAGGAGTCTGAGGTCAGTATGGGCAAGAACAGGCAAAACCTTGCCTTAAAAACATCTTCAGTGATATTTTCCTGCCAGCACTTTAAAAGGAGGTTCTCAATCCTGGCTAAACATCTAATTCAGCCACCTGGGCAACTTTCAAAAAAAAAGCAAACAAAAAACTGCAAAAAGTACTGGGTGTGGCAGTACACACCTGTAATCCTAGCACTATGCCATATGACGCAGGAGGATCACTGCTTGAACTGAAGCCAACCTAGGTTACATAGTGAATTCAAGGCCAGCCTGAATTATTACCGACACCCTCTCTCAAAACAAACCTGCAAAATAAACAAAACCTGGGTCACACACAGAAATTCTAAATTTACTGAACTACAGTAGGTGTCAGATGTTGGTACATTTTCTTTACTCTCTATCAAAGATTTCTGACTTGCAGTAAGAGTTAAAAACCACTATTGAAGATGTCTCTGTTCTTTTTACCGCTTTTCAATTCTCTTCCCACAGAGGTCCATTCCTTCCCCTAATCCTTAACTTTCGGGATGTCCCTAAAGATCATCATTCTTTGTTGCCATAGGTCCACTAAGAGTATAATTGTGGCATCTTCAAGGTGACAAAATCCTTTCTTGACAATTCCAGCACAGATTCATCACCCTGTTAATTTCCACTGAGAACAGTACCCAATGCCTACATTCTGGTATCAAATCATTCTGTCTTTTTTTTTGCAGGGGTGGTACTGGGAGAGAATTCAGGGCCTTCACACTGAAGCACATCTCTGCCCATTTTAAAATTCTGTTTGTTTTGGTTTTTGAGACGGGCTTCACTATGCAGTGCAGGCTAGCTTTGGACTATGTAGCCCAGGCTAGCCTCAAACTTGAAGCAATCCTTTTGCCTCAGTCTCCTGAGTGCTGGGATTATAGGGTGCACTACCACACCTGACCCATTTTTAAATTCTGTGACAGTGTTTCATTAAATTGCCCAGGCTAGACTCAGACTTTCAATCCTTCTGCCTCCTTGGTCTCCAATAGTGCTGGGATCACATGTGTGCACCACCATGCACAGTTTGCTTCATATTTGTACCTTTTTTTCTAATTACGTCCCAAATTTCTGACAGGCAAATTCAACTTTATCACTGTGCCTATTATCACCTACCCAGTGCAGCTAAACAATTACAGCAGAAACTAATATACCAGAAAGATAATTAATCTACAATGGGAAAAAGGACACCATAATTCAAATGTGAACAGTTCTATTTAGTTTAACTGTATGAAGTTTTAATTATTCAATCAAGAAATAATGTAGACTAGCTTTTCCTTAATTCCTTAGGTTTATCCAGGGACCGAATTCTGTCTTGCTGGGGGGGGAAAAAACCCTAAATACCTCTTAAAATGCCAACTGTATTATAACCCAAGCTGGGATACTTTGTTAAGAACTGTCAAGCTTGTTATCCAGAGACTTCCAAAATCTATAATCTGGAGTACTACAGGGACAAACTTTTTTTTTTTTAAACACAGGGTTTTCACTATGTAGTTCGGGTTAGCCTGAAACTCAGTGATCCTCCTGCCTCAGCCTCTGGAATGCTAGGATAACAGGAGTGCACCAACATGCCCAGCTGCAGGGCCAAGGCCAATCTTGGGTATTAATGACACCCATTAAGAGCTATGAAAGATCAAATGAACCACAAATTGTGAATTTGGAGTGACTGAATTAACTCCTTTGTATCTATGAGTTTTCTAATACAACTTTCTCAAATTAGTATTTACTGAAGAATTTCAATGTATAGGCTAGGCATTTAAATAAAATTGGTTACACTGGGCGTGGTAGCACACTCCTGTAATCCTAGTACTCAGGAGGCTGAGGCAGGAGGATCATTGCAAGTTCGAGACCAGCCTGGGCTGCAAAGTGAGCTCAAGGTTAGCCTGAACTGCAGAGCAAGACCCTGTCTCACAAAACCACAAAACAAACAAACAAACACTGCTGGACTAAATAAAATTGGTTATCTACTTATGAAAAGACGAACAACATTCATTCATGGGTATTGACAATTTTTTTTCTTCAATCCCTGAACATAAATAAATGCATCTCCCTTTACCCCCTCCAAAACTAGACAAGTAAGACTAGGGAATAAGTTTAGTGTCTCCCTGATTGCCAGATAACCAACTTCTTATTTCTTTGCTCAATAAAGAAACAGTATAACTATTTTTTTTCAAAACCCATCAATCAAGGGCAACAATGGTACATACACTGCACACTGTCATCTCCAAATCATTCACCCAGACCAATGCAACTACTACATCACTGTTTCAGGAGTTAAAGCTAATTCGTTCACTTGAAGTAAATGCAAATGGTTATTTTCTATTGGTACTGGTCTTAAAATTATCACCACCTGTTTGTTATTTACTGTCTTCCTCCTAGGTGCCTTAGCCCAAAGGTCATGGACATAGCAGGCACTACATTAATATGTGCTGAACATATTTATTTTTGGTGGTGTGACGATTAGGGTTTATTTCGACCCCAACAGCTCCTCATTCCACACCTGGGCTCAGCAGGCCTATTTGTGGCAAGTCCCCCTTCAGTTTGCAAGTCCATGCCCTGACTGGCTAGCAGGCTCACTCAGCACTCACGAACACTCTCCTGTGAGAAGTGTTTGTATAGGGCTTCCAGTGCCATTCCACATCTGCTAGGCCCTCTTGCTCTAGCATGCCCAGGTGAATCACATAAAACTTCAGCTCAAAATCAAGCCTGAACTGTCAGTTTTATGTTACAGTGGTCTGTCCCCTTGTAGACCTGCTGCTGGAAGAAATGTAGTCATCCTGATGGCTGTCATCTTTAGGAACAGATCACAAAGGACGTCAGAGACTCGCTTGCCCAGGAGAGAGAAGCCATGAAGGATGACAAGGTGGGGCTCGGCCTCTCACGCGGTTCCCAGGTCTGGGATGTCTTGCCGCCTGAAAACACTGCACAGTGTGAAGCAGCAGGCCAAATGCAGATGGCTGACAATGAGCCCCACAGATAGGCCTCAATGTTAGAGGTTGGTAACTCTCATTGGCTTTGCAGGCTCTCACCAGTGCCCCCACCTTATGCTGGCCTTGGTTCACAAGGGAACACCAGCTTCAGTTGCTTTGCAAACATTTTCAGGTGGGAAGTTAGGTCAAGGGAGGTAGTGATCATAAACTTGGGATCCTCAGCTCCTACCAATTGATTTTCATCATCTATATGGCTGGTCACGCCTTCACCACCGGCATCATCTAACTCCAGGGACCCCTCTAAGGCCAGAGGCTCCTGGTCTAACTCTGGGAATGAATTTGTTTTCTTGAAACATGCCAGACTTCCTTGGCCCTTTCCTGGGCAGATCACTGGGTTTCCTAATAGGCCTTGTAGTACATATATTATATTTCAGGTGTAGCATCCTGAGCACCATTTCCATCTGAGTCCAGAACTATAGGTGTCGCCTGCATTGCTGAACTAAAATAATTATGTCATAAGAAATCTAACCAGGGATACAGCTCAGTAGCATAGTGCCTGCCTGACAAGTACAAGGTCATGAGTTCCACTCTTGGTACCAAAGAAAGAGAGAAAGACAGACAGACAGACAGAAATCTGTAGGCAGATGTGGTGGCCCATGTTGTAATCTCAGCACTCTGGAGGCTGAGGCAGGAGGATCACTTCGAGTTCAAGGCCAGCCTGAACAGCATAGTGAAATACTGTCTCACACACACACATACACAAAATAAAATGCATCACAATACAGGATTGTGTGTGTGTGTGAGATAGGGTTTTACTATGTAGCTCAGGCAATCCTCTTGCCTCAGTCGTCTAAGTGATGAAATTACAGGCATGGGCCACGTCTGGCTCACAATACTGGGTTTATCATTTTGACAAATCATTCTGAAAGTCTGACAGCACTCATTTTGTGGCAAATGCTGATGAAAGGCTAAACCAGTCTACAAAGTCTCCCTTCCTAACTCTACACAAGTACTGTGTTCCTTTGAGGAAAAGCGAAGACCCAAATAGGTCATATTCTCCATTGCCTAACATGTCATCAAACACTAGCTGAAATAAATTTTCAATGGGAAAAAAACTGGACTTTTTTTGTTGTTTTCTTTTGCTTCACTATTCCTACTGATTGAGGTATAAATCCATCATATTCCAGTGCACACCAGGAGTGGTGGCAGTGCCTGCCTGCCCTGTAATCCCAGCACTCTGGCAGACTGAGGCAGGAGGATCCCAAGTATGAGCCTAGCCTAGGCAATTTAGCAAGATCTTATCTCTAAATGAATGAAAATTTTAAAACGCTTAGGGATGTAGCTCAGTGAAGGCCCTGGGTTCAGTCATTAGTGGTAGTAATGGTGGGGAGTATGGATCAAAATCACCAACTATTGAGTGCAAATAAAAGAAAATCTGAAGGACTACCTTTTTATGTAAGTTTAATAGTAACGATTTTTTTTTTTGGAGACAGGGTCTTGCTACATAGTTCAGACTGGTCTTGAATCACTATGTATCCCAGGCTGTCCTCAAACTCAGCAATCCTCTGCCTCAGCCTCCTGATTGCTGGGATTACAGGTGTGCATTACCACACCCAGCTTCCATGTTGGTTTTCAATTATACAAAAAGGTATTTAAAAGTATGTATGCATCACCTAACTACTGTTTAACTAACAGTCTGAAGTATGACAGATGCCAGTGTGAGAAGCTAAAGAAATACTCTAGACACACCAGAAAACAATGTATTGTCCAACAAAAATACAGTACAAACTATATCCATAGTTTAAAATTTTCTAGTACTCATATTAAGGTCAAAAGAAACAGATGAAATTAATTTAATGTTTTATTTAACAATCATATCCAAAAATTATATTCCTCAAAATCTGAACCTAGTGTGATGGTGCACGCTGGTAATCCCAGCATTCAGGAAGCTCAGGCAGGAGGATCACAAGTTCAAGGCCAGCCTCAACTACATAGCAAAACCTTGTCTCAAACAAACAAAAGAAATCGAATGTTATTTTATAATCACAGCATGTTTCAATCCTAACTACTTTAAATGCACAACAGCCACATGTGAATGATTGCTACCACAGTCCGCAGTGTAGGTGTAAGCTGATCAGAGGAAGAAAACATGCCTACGAAAGCTAAAAGCAAAATTAAGACTACTGGACAAAGATTTTCACTAATGAAAGGAGGCAGTCCCCAGCACACAGACTTGACTATATATAGGCACTACAGTTATTAAACTGGAGAACCAGAAGTGCAAATCACTAGCTAGGTACTGGCCATAGCTGCAAACCAACACACAGTTTACATGTGTAACTGAGGAAAGTGTCCATCAATTTATTTTCAACTGCATATTCATGTTGTGACTTCAGCATGAAAGGACATATTAAAGTTTTGTATTCCTTTGTTTTTAATTAAGTACCCACAAAGGCAAGTGAAAAACATGCTAACATAGAAACAGGCACTTTTAAAATCCTGACTGTACAAAAGGGAT
Organism: Cuniculus paca; assembly: GCA_004365215.1. NCBI lineage: Eukaryota > Metazoa > Chordata > Mammalia > Rodentia > Cuniculidae > Cuniculus > Cuniculus paca. The sequence goes on from RJWT010014857.1 coordinate 9,410, forward strand.
TTTAAAGCAAGAAATGATGGAATTCAAGATAAGTCACTCTAAAGTTGCATTTTATCTACTACATCTTTTAAAATACACTTAAAATTTTTTAGTGGAAATAATTTTATGAAACTCCAGAACGTTTTAACAGCTGTAAATGTGTCAAAGATATCAACGTGGTTCTTCTCTTTTTGAAAAGACATAGCTAAGAAGGCATATTTTTTGCATTTAACAAAAATCAAGATTTTTATTTCATTTTGCAACACATTGCTAATATTAAACCTTCAATAGGCGACCATTCTGAAAATAACAAGAAAGGGCCGGGGATTTGGCTCAGTGGCCTAAACGCCTGCCCAGCAAGCACAAGGTTGTGAGTTCAATCCCTGGTGCCGCAAAAAAAAAATATATATATATAATAAGCATTATGGTAGCCACTGCTGTTTTACTTGCTTACACTGTTCTACCTTGTTTTGTTTTTTGTTTTCTTACTGGTTCTATTTTGTTTGATTTTATTTATCCCTGATGGTATGGGCAGTTACATTGCAGATAACAAGAGGCATTATGGTAGGTATTATTGATTGCCTTTTACCCTATTTAGAAGTCATGTACCATGTTCATTGTTTTGTTGTGATCAACTCTACTCTGTTTGGTTGTATTCTTTTCAAAATAAATCTTCAAAATTTTGTGTAAGAATTTCCGGATTTCAACTTTTTTCTTTTCTTTTCTTTTCTTTTTTTTTTGAGACAGAGTCTCCCTGTGTAAGTAAAGGCTGGCCTTCAACTTGCAACAATCTTCCTGCCTCAGCCTTCTGAGTGCTGGGATTACAGGCGAGCTCCACCATGCCTGGCTCAACTACCTTGGTTTGAAGTATGGCGCTCAATGCAACCCCAATAAACTATACACTTAATAAGGTTTAAACAGTAAGTTTTACATTATGTATTATTTTATCACAATTTTAAACACCAAAAAAAGGATGGCTCTGCATGTGGACAGTAGGGGATAAAATGGGTAAGATAAAGCAGGAAAGCACGGATTCACTCAATTTTCCTTTCTAGAAATTTACTAGAATTTTCAACCACATTCTTTAAAGGCCATACTTGTTAGGTCAGAACTTATTTACAAAAAAGAAAACCTATCTTCTGTGCCTTAAATACTTCACTTTTCAACTCAGCTGCTATAAATACTCATCCTGATGGTAAACATCCAGAGCAGCTGCAAAACCACTCAAACTATTATTGGTGCTTTTATTCTGGTCCTAGGACTAAAAAGAAACAAGACTGAATACTTATCTAGGTTTTGGATCAGACATATGCCTACTCAGTATGTAATAAACTTCTTCCTTATCCACATCAAAGTATTATATTGCCCAGAAATATAGGACTGAGACTGTTAAGTCTTCCAGGGGCTCAAAAATAAAAATTAGTGCTTTGGTAGCTTGTTTTAGTGGGGTATAACTTGAATTTACATTTTTAAAAGTAGGCTGGTAGCTCTAGCTATTAACTGTCAGTTCATACCAGCATAATAAAAGTTTAAGCCTCAGAAGAAATTCTATTCAGAAGAAATAGATCTAACTACTACGGTGCCTTTAAGCATCATTCCTCCCTCTACCTAACTCCCAAGCGCACTATATTCTTTCTACTCATTTTAGGGGCAAAACAAAACTCCCCCAATTACAGTATGTACAGGTTCTTTTTTTTGCAGTGTTTGAGGGAGTGTTCCCCGCCTCAGCTGTGAGTCAAGCAAGACAGCAGCCATCTGGGTGTTTCTAAGAGAAACTTTCAAAGCAAAAGAACTTAAGATTTCGCACTGATAGAACACTGGATGGCTGGGCATGGTGATGCATGCCTGCAATCCCAGCACCTGAGACCGTGACATGACAGGAGGATTGCTTCAAGTTCGAGGCAACCTTCAATGACAGTGAAACTCTTTCAACAAAACAAAACAAAACACCTCAAACAAAAACATCAAATGGTAAAAACCTCGCATCTGACTCAACGAGGCTCCTAAAAACTAACTCTACGAAGAATGAAGTCAAGTCGTTCATTGCACAATGTGAGGCTGTGCTTGCACCACAGGAGACAGGAGGCTACCACTGAACTATCACGTAACACGCCGTTTCCCCAATATAGAGATGTGAGCCACGTGCCTAGAAGATTAAGAAAGCCGAAGAAAAGAGCAATGGGGGAAGGCTGGATGTTGGGAGGTTAAGAGTGTCAATTCTGCTGTGCGACACTGCCAGTTTTGATTAGGAAAAGTCTCCCTGAGCACTTCTCCTAGACGGAGCGGGGTCTCAGTCCACACACAAAGAAGGCGCCACTGCCGCACTGCGCTCTGGTACTCGTAGTCACATCCCCAAGCAGGTGACGGCCAGGAAACAACAGGGTCCAGAGACAGAGTAGGCCCCTCTCCTCTGCCTCTAGCTCTAGCTCTTTCAGTTACACACAAAGGACCGCGCCACCACCCCCCTCGCCCCGCCCGCCGGGACTTGTAGTTCCCGTTTCCCCAGCCAAGACACAGAGGGGGAAGTGGCCAGACTACAGCTCCCAGCAGTCTTCGCGCCCGAGCCCCGCACCCTCGGCCTCCATCTTGGCTGCGGTCGAAGCCTCCATTTTCGCTCCCTCCCCCCACTGTAGTCACCACCACCGCTACCACCACGCGCCCCCTTGGTTTCAACTCCCCGCCACGGCTCTGTGGCCTGAATTGAACCCCAGACGGTTAAACAAGAGAATGAACGGAAAAGCCCGGGGCAGGAACTCACGGCGGGTGCTTGCCCTACTCGGAGCTCCAGAAGTGCCCACCTTGACTCAGAAGTCTCTCCCATTAGTCTTGGTCTTCTATCTGCCCGTAGCCGGGCTTCTTGCGACCCCCCAATTGGATCCGGAGGTCGTACTCACCCCAACAGCTCAGCGCCCCCTCTCCAGCGCCGCCATAAGCAGCACGGCCCGGTACGTAGGAATAAATCTCGCTTCTCTCGCGAGAGTTACAGGCTCCGACTGCGTGCACGGGAAGGGAGGGGGGGGAAATGTGCTCCTCATACGCTTGCGCAAAAGGGCTGAGTGACGCCAACCAGTGGTCTGTGTTCAACCACAACGAAGATGGAAGTTGTCTTCTAAGTTTTTTACCGGTGTCTGGCAGAAAGCAATTTTAGTGTTTACTAACTCCGCTAGGACGCTAGGGGCGAGGTGGAACGTGATTTTGGGCATCTCTTGGCTTTACTAACGTGAATGTTTTACGCAGCGAGGCTAGGGTAAACCTTGAGCGTATATGCAGTAATTTCATAAAAGGGTTCCTCTTTTCCCAAAAATAATCCAGAAGACCTCAGTTTCTCTCTGCTCACAGGGCAAACATTCTTTCTCTTGCCTTTTACATTAAAATGAAATTTCATTACTATAGAGAGGTTTTCAGCCGAGTAATTTGGATGCCTATGGAAGACCTCTGTCTTCCAGACATTGCTTGCAACAGATGGACATGAGTGAGCATTGGCTGTTCAATCACTTCAAAATGAAGCAAAACCAAAAACCCCAAAGTCCTTCAACTGACCTTCCTAGTTACCAAAAGATATTAGTAGTGTATCAAAGGACCTAAATCAGACTGGCACGTGCTTGTCGACCCCAATACTCAGGAGGCTGAGGCAAAAGGATCACTTGAGTGCAGGTATTCTAGGCCAGCCTGGGCAACATAGTAACACCCTGTCTCAGGAGAAAAATATAGTAGGCTGACCGGGCGTGGTGGCACACATCTGTAATCACAACGCAGTGGGTAGATGAGGCAGGAGGATCACAAATTCAAACCCAGCCTGGGCAGTGAGATGACCCTGTCTCAAATAAAAATAAAAATAAAAATAAAAATAAAAATAAAAATAAAAATAAAAAGGTTGGGGGAGTGTGGTGGTTCACACCTGTCATCCCAGGCATGGGGTTGGGAGGCTGAGGCAGAGAAGGAACGCTGCAAAATGGAGGTCATCCTGGGCTACAAAGTGAAACTTTTATCTCAACAAAACAAAACAGCCAGGTGTGGTGGCATATACCTGTAATCCCAGCACTCAGGAGGTTGAGGCAGGAGGATTGTTGCAAGTTCGAAACCAGCCAGGGCTACAAAGTGAGCTCAAGGCCAGCCTGAACTACATAGTGAGACTCTGTCTCAAAAAAGACAAACGAACAAACAAACAAAAAAACTCAATGGATTATCCCTTTTGAACAATAAAAATTCCAAGTCTGATGTGAGGAATGCCTTTTAGGATTCAGTGGCTCTTTCACTAGACAGTATTGAGTAATGCCAGTCACTTTGCAGAGAGTGTTCCCTCCCACTTTCATGTTTACATCCTCAGGGTCCAGCTGTGGGTACCAAGAAGCCTGGCTAAGGGAGAGGAAAATATTGCACCTCAAATATACTTCTTAGGTGTACTTTGAGTTGGTTATTCAGAAAAATTGCAGACCTCTGCAAACAAAGGCATGGCTCTGAGAGGGAAAATTCTGCCTAGAGTAGTAAAGTAAAAGTGTTGCTGAGCCTCCCCTTACCTGCCTAAGAAAGATAATTTGAGAAGAAATCAGGGGTATGACACCTGGCTCAGGCAGAGTTTACCACAGATGGTCTTCTGAGAGCTGCTGATTATGTAATTTTGATTGCTATGTAGTTCTTCTCTTGAAACTCCTAATGGCTTGTGTTGCTACCTCTCCCCTGCAGAAGCCCAACCCACTATTTTTGTTCTATAAGATACTATATACACGTCAACTCTCTCTTCCTATGTGGCTCTCAAGTCTATGCATGTGTTAGATTTTGTTTCTCTACTGTCAGTATCATAAACCAAAACCATCAAACCTTTAAAGGGAAATGAGAATTTTTGTTTTTTAAATTTCAAGACAGGGTCTTAGTAAGTTGCCCAGGCTGGTATCACACTTGTGATCCTCCTGGCTCAGCTTCCTGGAATGCTAGGATAAGTGTGCTGCACCATGCCAGCTTTCCTTGCATTTTAAGATCACCATTTTTAGCATCTTGTATGTTAATAGCTAGGAATTATACAGGAGTAAGAAAAATGAACACGTTCCTATCGTCAAGGAACTTTCAATCTAGTGTCACTAAATAATCACAAAACCAAGTCTAAAGATACATATTAGAATAAATGCAATGAAAGAAAGATACACAGCAGTAAGAATGTATGTAGAACTCTAAACAAGTTCTGAACAAACCATCTTGAGCTCTTAAGAAGAGGCAGTATCCCATTTCTATTCAAAGATCTCTCCACCTTTATTGCTGTTGATCCAGTTCCATGCATACCTTTTTAGTGCTGCCTCTTTGCTTTGATACCTTCCCATGCTTTCCTAAGCAGAGATAGTTGCTTCACTTTCAACCATTTCATAGTTCACCCTTGACATTTTATGACAGGGCTTCTGACATTCATCTTTGTAGCCCTGGTTCCTGGTGGTGTCTGGCCTAGACAATTCTCAAAGAAGCTTCTTAAACTTGTGATCTTCCTGCCCCAGACTCCTCAGATTACATGTGTGTACTACCATGTTTGATATCTTCATTCTATTCTTTTTTATTTTTAGGCTTTTTGAGACAGGGTCTTGCCGTGTACTAAAGGCTGGTCCTGAGCTCCCTGTGTAGCCCAGACTGGCCTCAAACTCACAGAACTCCTCCCACTTCAACCTCCTGAGTGCTGGGACTATGGGAGTGTGCTACCACACCAGGCTACAAGGAAACTTCTTGAATGAATAAAATTGGACAGCAGTATGAGAAGGTGTTAAAAAGTGGAATGTTCTGCAGAGAAGCACAGAATGTAAAATATTTCAAACCAACTGTGTTGTTTCCTTTGTTGAATTATTAAATATAGACCTCCCTTTCCTGGCAATAGATCTAGTCAGAATATTCAAATCTAGTATTACAGAGAAACTGTCTTGGGTTCTTGCAGTAGATACAAGGTTATGTGAAGCTGGCTAAAAGTAGCATTAGGTCTGGGAGCACACATTCTCAAATATCACAGCAAAGGAAACTGTAAAACATAATTGTATCACTACCAACACTATTCTATCAATACCATTTCTGGTTTTCTTTTCCTTTTTCTTTTCTTTTTTTTACCATTTCTGTTAATAAGAAATGATAAAGACTTGACTTCTACCATTACATGTAGCATTTATTTATTTATTTAGAGACAGACTCTCAATAGGTCCCTGAATTACCCATGCTGAGCTTGAGTCTATGGTCATTCTGCCTCAGCCTCCCAGGGAGCTGGGATGACAGGTGCGTACCACCATGCCCAACTTCCAAAACTTCTAGAGACTTTTAAAAAAAATTGGTGGTACTGGGGATTGAATCTAGGGCCTTTGCACTGAGCTACATCCCCAGTTTTTTTTTATGATTTATGTATTTATGTATTTATTTATTTACTGGGACAGGGTAAGTCACTAACTTGCCCAAGTGGAACTTCAGTTTGTCATCCTCCTGCCTTACCCTCCCAGAGCCCTGAGATTATAGCCCTGTGCCACCAGGCCTATCTTAACTGATATGGCCATTTCATCACTCTCATTCTGAATGTCCCCATTGCCTTTAAATTCCTCCTTGACCCAAAATTAGTATCAGTTTAGATTTATTTAGTTTGGGCAATTTAGTGATTTAGCAAGATCCTGTCTGAAAATAAAAAAGGACTGGAAGATCCTGGGTTTGAGCCACAGTAACAAAAATGAAAATGAAAGACAGAAAGACAGAAAGACAGAAAGACAAAAGAAAGAAAGAAAGAAAGAAAGAAAGAAAGAAAGAAAGAAAGAAAGAAGAAAGTGAAAGGTAAACTCTTAGATATTTATAAGGTTGTCTTGAGCAGTGGTAGATGATTGAAAATATTTGGGGGAGGTCTTGGGATTAATAACTCAGGGTCTTTGCAATAACCCACTCATAGCCCTTTTTTATTTCTTCATTTTGAGATAGTCTCCCAAAATTGATAAATTGCCTAGGCTGACGCCAGGCATGGTAGCACATGCCTGTACTCCTAGCATTTGGGAGGTTGAGGCAAAAAGATTGCAAATTCAAGCCCAGCCTGGGTGATTTGGAGAAACCTTGTCTCAAAAAACAAAACAAAACAAAACAAACAAACAAACAAAAAACCTGTGAGGCTGTAACTTAGTGTGAAGGCCCTGACTTTAGTAAAAAACTAAACAAAATAAAAACCACAATAAAACAATAACACTAATGCAAAAAAATTAAAATTTAAATAATACTTTATAAGAAATAACTGCGGCTGGAGATATAGTTTAGTGGCACAGTGCTTGCCTGGCAAGTGTGAGGTCATGAGTTCGATTCCTGGTACAAAAAAAAAAATAGCTGGGTATAATGGTGCATGCTTGTAATCTCAGTACTTGGGTGGCAGAAGGACCATTCTGGGTTCAAGGCCAGCCTGGCTACATAGTGAGGCCCTCTCTCAAAAAGTAAAATAAATCAGCATTATTGGAAGAAGACCAAGAGATGGAGGGAGGAGGAAGGAGAGAAGGGGAAGAAAAAAGAATGTACTAATTCCCATAATGTACTAACTCTCCATGATGAACATAATTATGTACTGCAAATATGTACTAATAAAAATTTTAAAATAAAATATCAACATTACCCTTAAAAAAAGATTTAAGTACATATGCTAAGCTGTTGCACTTGCATCAGTGTAGTTTTGGGAGTCATTTAACTAAATGGAACAGAAAAGAAATTTTGGGGTGCCGAGTATTGAACCCAGAGCCTTGTCTGTGCTAAATACTGTACAAGCTATAGCACTGAGCTGCAACTGTACACTGTAACCCAAGAATTTGTTTTTTTTTTAAAGAGAATAAAGCCAAACAAAACAAAACAGAATAGCACTAATCAGAACAGAACAATGAAAGTGGCACAGGACTTCAAAACAAGATAATAGGAAATGGTTCCCATAATGTCTCTTGTTTTCTTCAAAACAGCTGTCCACATGATCAGACATAATAAATTCAAACAAAGCAAAACAGAATAAAACCTATCAAAACAAAAGAATGAAAGTGTACTTTAAAGAGAATAAAACCACCAGATGTAGTGGTGCACTCCTGTAATCCCAGCAGTCAGGAGGTTGAGGCAAGAGAATCATTGCAAGTTCGAGACCACCCTGGGCTACAGTGTGAGCTCAAGGCCAGCCTGAACTGCATAGTGAGACCCTGACTCAAAAAGACAAAAAAAAAAAAAAAAAAAAAAAAAAAAAAAAAAAAAAAAAAAAAAAAAAAAAAAAAAAAAAAAAAAAAAAAAAAAAAAAAAAAAAAAAAAAAAAAAAAAAAAAAAAAAAAAAAAAAGGAATAAAACCAAACAAAATAAAACAGAATAAAGCCAATCAAAATGAAACAGTGAAAGTGATACAGAATTTCAAAACAGGATAATGGGAAATCAACAATGGTTGCCATAATGCCTCTTGTAATCTTCAAAATTGCTGCCCATACCATCAGAAATAATAAAATCAAACAAAACAGAACAGAAAAAAATAAATCAAAATAGAACATTGAAAAAACAAAACAATAAAATGGAACAAAACAAAATAGAACAAAGTTGGATTTCAAAAACAAGACAGAAGGAAATCTCCCATATTTCCTATATTGCATATTGTTATCCTTTTAATAGATGTTCAGACTACTGGCCTTTGGCTTGCAAAGTCAATCAAATAATATAAACATTAAGTTGTTTTTGTATCTCAGTTGCTATCAGCTCGGCCTGTCCTCTGAATCAGCCCATTACTTATGGGGGAGGCACAAGTGTTCAAATTGGCTTCTTGTTTCTCCTCTTGGGCCCCGCATGGCTTGCACTGGCTCATGGGAAGGGCAAATTGGCTTCAATTTATTATTTTTTTAAAAGGGGTCTTGCTATGGTACCTGAGCTGGTTTCCAACTTCAAGGTTCAAGTGGTCTTCCTGCCTCAGCCTCCCCACTAGCAGGGACTACAGTCACCATCGCACCTGGTCAAGAATATTTTTAATGCTAGGAGTGGTGGTGCACTCCTTAATCCCAGCACTCAGGAGGCTGAGACAGTGGATTACTGCGAATTCAAGGCCAGCCTGGGCTACATACTGAGTTTAAGGCCAACTTGAGCTGTATAATGAGCCTCTGTCTCAAAAAACAAACAAAAAAACAAACAAACAATTTTAAGTTTACCTTAAATTAGCTCTCAATGAAAACCTCTTGCACTTAGAATACAGTTCAACATTTGAACTATGGTCAAAAAGTTCCTAAATGATCTTGTCCCCATTTAGTTCTCCAGCCTCATCTGCACTATGATTGTGTTTCCTCAAATACTGTTTGTTCCTACTTCAAGATTTTTGAATTTACTGTTGCTTCTGCCTGCTGTGCTTTTTCCTCCTAAATCACCATTTATTTCGAACTTTCTCATCATTCAGTTTTCAACTCAAATGTTGCCAACTCACAAAGGCCTTTTCTCATGTAAAATCACCCACTAGCAACATCACCTTTCATATTATTAGCCTGTTTATTGTCCTCACTACATGTATTTCTATCCAAAATTAACACATTTATCAATTTAATTGTTTGTTGCCTATCTCCCAGCACTATAGCATGAGGTTCAGTTTTCTGGTTGGTTCATCATTGTATCCTTAAAAGTCATCTCAAGATCTAGGTACGATGGTATACATTCATAATCCCAGCACTCTAGGAGCCTGACTCAGAACGATTATAAGTTTCTGTTTAGATCAGGTATTTTATCCATTTAGTGAGATCTTGTCTCAAAATAAAAAAATACAAAGAACTAGGGATGCAGCTCTCAGTGCAAATGCGCTGGCTTTAACACACCAAAAAAAAGTCACCTAGGAGCCAAGTATGGTGATATGTAGAGGCTGAGACTGGAGGATCACAAGTTTAGGGTCAGCCTGGGCAACTGAGAAACCCTGTCTCAAAATAAGATAGGAATGGCTAGGGATGTAGTACAGTGGTAGTACACTTGCTAGCATTTGTGAGACCCTGAATTCAACCCCCAGTATTGAGCAGGGAAAACAAAACAAAACAAAACAAAGCACTCAGGCATTTAGGACATTAACTTACATATGCAGTGAATACTTAATAAATATTAACTGAATAAATTGCACTTACTGAACCTATGGAAGTGTTGACTACTTTAAGATATATAGTATTTATGGACTACCAGTAAGAAAATGTACTGCCATTTGCAGTATGACATAATACTTTCATTACTTGTAAATTTTTATTTTTATTTATTTAGAGGGCAGGGGGCCAGGGATATAGCTCAGTAGTATAAGCGCCTGCCTGGCAAGCACAAGGTCCTGAGTTCAATTCCTGGTATCAAAAAAATAACAATAGAGGGCTGAGAATATAACCCAATTATACACATACAAACACACATATATGATAGTTGTTGTTCGTTTGTTTTGTTTTTGTTTTTAAAACAGGGTCTCACTATGTAGTTCAGGCTATTAAACATATTATAGCCCAGGCTGTCCTTAAATTTGACGTAATCTTCCTGCCTCAGCCTGTCAAATGCTGGGATTACAGGTGTGTACCACCACACCAGTTTATAGCTCAAAAATGTAATGATTGCCTACCATGTGAGAGGCCCTGGAGTCAATCCCCAGTACCATACCTCATTTTATTTAGAAAAGTACATATATTTAAAGCTGAGGTCCTGATCTGCACTGTCACATTGGCTAGTATGTGACTAGTATTGGCTAGTCTGAGGTTGTGGTAGTGATGGGCTTCTTGGAATAAGTTAGAAAGCCAAAAGCAAAATGGACCAAGAGATTCCTTGACAAGAGAGAACCAAAACTTAATGAAGATATTAAAAATGCCATACTGATTAAAGGGACAAATGCAAATGCAACAGTGACGCGAGTACTGGAAGATGTATATGCACTGAATAAATCATAATGGAGTTCTGTATAAAAAGAAAAACATTACAAGACCATTTGTGGATCAGACATTGCTGGAATTCTTTCCAATGAAGTCAGATTGCTCTTTATTCACATTTGGATCCCATAATAAGAAGTGACCCAATAACCTAGTAATAGGTCATGTGTATAACTATCATGTTCTAGATATGATTGAATTAGGTATTGAGAAATTTGTGTCTCTGAAAGATAGTAAGAACAGTAATTGTCCCGAGGGAACAAAACTCATGTTAATATTCACTGGTGACAATTTTGATGTAACAGATGATTACAGAAGACTAAAAAGTCTTTCTATTGATGTTTTCAGAGGTCATACAGTAGCAAATATCTGCCTGGATGGGTTAGAATATGTGCTGCCCTTCACTGCTCTGAAGAGGAAGGGTTACTTTTGAAGTTACAAGTTGCTGTTGAAGAAATCCAGTTGCAGAACAACGGAGATTGGGTTGGAAGAGATGGGACCTTACTTGGATCTGGTTCTGAGGAGGACATATCTGGTCTCAGGTGACCTTTGTAAGTTAT